>LOEQ01005888.1:63785-83603 GCA_001685075.1 Bramus lutescens | reverse complement strand
TCTATCTATCTATCTATCTATCTATCTATCTATCTATCTATCTCTTTCTCTCTCTGTGTGCCTGTATATGTGTGTTCATATGTGTTTGGGTGTATATGCAGAGGCCAGAATTGGGTATCTTTCTTAGTTGCTCTCACCTTTAGTCTTGAGAAAGTTTCTCACTGAACCTATAACTCCCCAATTCCACTAAACTGCTGATTGGCCCTTGAGCTGCAAGGACCCTCCTGCCCTCCCCCAATCCACACAATGTAGTGCTGGGATTATATATGTGCACTGCAATGTCCCACATTCACGTGGGAGCTGGGGGTTGGAAATCAGGTTCTCATGCTTTTGTAGAAAGTATGTCACCAATTGTGCCATATCCCCAGCCTCATTATAATACAAATATCTCTTCATCTGAGATCCCCAGGAGAGGGTGCTTGTGAGGATTGAAGATGAGTGATGGAAGAGATCTGACTTCAAGCAGGGACTTTGAAACCATTGGCGAAGTATTTTCAGTCCTGTGTGCATTCTTAGTTAATAGGTTGTGGATTTTGTATTCATTACATATAAATACAGCAAAACATGATTATCATGGCTCAGAGCTTGAATTAATATAAGAAGATCACCGGGGCAGTTTTCTGTCTCTTTCTCTGCACATTTTTAAGGTCATGAACTTGAATTCAGTAGCCATTGATGCTCAGGCCCAACACAGAACTGAGCAGACGGAGGCCCTTATAACTCCAATAGTCCTGAGATGGGTCTGTTCACTTTAGGAAAGGTGGGTTCTTTAGAAAAGAGACAATGAACGGTGCCTTCCAGCAATTAGGGTTCTTCAGGCTGTCCCTCTATGACTTGGACCTCCGCTCACAAAGTGGTCCCCACCTTGCTTCTCTGGGACTATGTTTTGGGTTGTATACTAGTTCCTGGAGTTGAGCAAAGCCTGGGTAACCCACAACAAACAGAACGCCATTGTGTGGATCTGAAAGGCAAACCATCTCCTCTCCCAGGAGGCATGGCTAGACTGGCATCCCCGCTCTGAAATAAGCGAGGGAGTGCCTGAAGCAGAAGAAGGGGACCCTGGTGTCCTTAATGCATATTTGTCACGGAAGACATTTGAAAGCTCTCTTCCCCATTCCTGAATAGCTAGAGAGCAATGTCAGTCAAACTGTTGGCTAAATCTGGAGAACAAGTTTGGGTACACAGGAAACATGTCCTTTATCTGTTGTCCCAAACATGTGCTTGGCCTCTGCCTTGCCAGGCATTGTGCCGAGCATTTAAAAGACTGCTCCGTGCAGTCCTTCCAGCAGTGACATGAGGAAAGGTCTGCTCCTGTCACCAAGCCACATAATCTGGGGCTTAAGAAAATGTACAAGGACACAGTATCAAGTGTCTTGGTCAGGTTTCCAGTGGAGAAGCTGACGCTCACTCTCTGCCCTAGACTTCTGCTGCTAACTGCGAACCAAATGAATTAATCTAGCCTCGGATCACAGTGATCCTTGAACCCCATATGCTGGTGCTGGCACTACTGAGACTCCTCAGGATCCTGTATCCCAAACATTTACAGTGACTAAGCTGTCAGGTCTTCTCTCTGCCATGCTGATTTAATTGATGGCTTTTTTTCAATGTTTTTAATTGATGGATTTTTTAATCAGCTTCCCCACCTCCCAAGTCATCCATGTGCCTTCTTAGAGCAAGAACCACAGTCACAGACCATTAAAGTGGGATGGACTTTGGAGATTACACAATCCACACTTACTCTTTTTCAGATACACGGAATGAGTCCCAGATACTCTGCCCACGGTTATTCTTTTATTTGCTTGTTTGTTTGTTGTTGTTTTGGGTTTTTTTTTTTGTTTTCAAGACAGCATTTCTCTGTGTAGCTTGGGTGCCTGTCCTGGAATTAACTCTTGTAGACCAGGCTGGCCTCGAACTCACAGAGATCTACCTGCCTTCTGCCTACCTCTGCCTCCCAAGTGCTGGGATTAAAAGTGTGTGCCACCACTTCCTGGCCCAAGGCTATTCTTGATGCAATGTTCGACAGGTATCTGTGCTATCAGGGCAGGGCACTGCATCCAGGTCATGGTCAAGGGTGACCCTGTAGCACCCACTGAAACTCTCCTCTATTATTTAGTCTAGCAGTTCCCAGAAAGTTCATTTGTTTTTAAAGCAGGATGTAACCCTTCCCCCAGATAATGCAATGCAAAATGTGCCTTGGGTCCAACATCTCATCAGTCCTTGTCATCAAGTTAGGATCCCTGTCCTTTGGGACATCTAGCCTGTAACTGAAGCTCTCTTGCTCAATGCTCCCTGCCACATGCATGTCTCAAAAGTCACATCCCTGGGGATCACACTGACACCACACTGCAATGAGGCCTAGGACACCATGTCACAATTAATTTCTTTCTATATTTCTTAACCTGTCCAATAGCTTTGTGAAAATAGCTGCTGACTGGGTTAAGAAATTGAAGAATTAAAAAAGAAGCAACTTTATGTCAATGAGTGCTTGTGGGATCCCCATTAAATAAGTCCCTCTAGGCTTGGGGTGGGACTCTGCATCCACTGCCGTTCCCCAGTGCTAGGATTCCGGTGGCTTTCAACCTGTGCAGGGCCTGTGTGCATTGCCACAGTCTGTGTATTCTTATGTGCATCAATCCCATTGTGTCCAGAAGACACTGTTTCTTTGGAGTCATCCACCATCTCTTCCCCTTCCAATCTTTTTGCCTTCTTTTCCACATGGATCCCTGAGCCTTGAGGAGAGGGGTTTGACAAAGACCCACAAACCAAGAAAATATTTGCAGTGTGTACCCACCAGGAAAGGGAAACTCCGCTTTCTCCAGTGCATTGTTACTGGGCATGCCCATTATAGAAGTCCCCATAGACCATATCCATTAACCCCCATCCACAAAGTTAGAGGACAGAAAGGGGTAGTGACAAAGGGGATGCTCAGACATCCTACTAGTTAGGAAGACAAGTCCTTGCTGCTTTGTGGAACCTTGGTTTTCATGCTTTGAACCACACAATAGAGTTGTATCCTGTGGGCAAATCTATCAGCAAGTGTTCCCCAGGTAAGAGTCAGCATGATACACCCAGGGATACAGAAAGATCTAGAAGAAACATCCGAAGCCAATGCTGGCATGCTGCCAAGCCCCTGGGAGTGTGAACATTCCCTGAAAAACAGAACAAAGTCCAAGTCCCTCAGCTACTACTCTCTAGGGTCGAAGGAAAGGGGAGATGAAGATACTGTTTTAGTGAGTAGATATTTGGGTACCCATCACAGGAGAGTCCATCCCTTAGCTCTTGTCTTCAAGACTCTCAGTCCAGCGAAGCCCCAAGTTCCCCAAGGATCCAGATCACTGTGTTAGGCATGTTGTTTTAGTGTGCCGCAGTGAAATGCTTCCACAAGAATTTGGAGATTCTGTAGCATTCCAGGAGGAGGTAGGATGAGCTAGTATTAGATGGGCTTAGAGTCAGCCCTCTGGGCTTTACTCCCCAAGCAGACAATTTTAAAACTATATGGAAATAAGCATATTAGTAATTCTCTGAAAATCTCATTTTTGCTCGCTTAAAATGGAACTGATTATTGTGTTATGCATCAGCTGCTATGAGCTTCCAATAGACTAGGCTGCTTTAAAGCTCACTGCATAGGATATAGTAAGAGCTCAATAAATCTTAGCCATTATTATCACTTCATTAGTGGGCTTTCATCCCCTTGAATGAATAAAACATTTATTAGAGAGAGACACACTAGATGTTTGTTTCTAAAATTGAGCCTAAAATCTAGAAGTGGAAAGCAAATGAGTTCACAGTGGAGAAGCACAGAGTGAGTTCTCAGCTCGGTGGCTTTGCTCTTGAACATTCCCCTCAGGCCCCTCCCCACTCCTGTCTCCATCACAGCCTCTTGCTTGCACCTAACAGTGGCCATTTGCACCCCACATGCCAACGTCTCTTTTCATCTCTAGCCTTTTTTTTCTCTAGACAAAAAATATTTATAAAAATGACAGCTGTTTTACAAATAGAATGCTCTGTGAGCCTGCACAGCCTGGGGCATGGATGCTGAGTGCTCATCCCACCAACCAGACCTCTGCTGAGATGCCAGCCAGGGAGACTTCTGCAAGGATAATTAATGTTTGTTTCTGGGCAAGTTCAGATTTGAGCGCATTTTAAAGAGTCAAGCACCTCCTACACACTGGCGTCACAAAGTGATAGCACCCAGGGGCTAAAGCTTTCATCTCACCATTGTAGAGTCCCCGGGGCCCTGTCACTGTCCTAACCAGTTCACATCATATACTGTGTGGCATGTGATCTTCTTAAAATGTCCTTCTGATGACATCACTCCTTGCTTAGGTCAGGGTTTCTGTGACTTCATTTAAAGAGCTGAATCTTGGGACTGGGGAGCTAATGTAGTCAGTAAACACATGCAAGAAGGAGGACCTAAGTTTGATCTTAACACCCACGTCAAAGAGCTAGCTGTGGTGGCCTCTCTTGTAATCACAGCACCGAGGAGGCTGAGCATTACTAGCTGGCCAGCCTAGCTGTACTGATAAGCCCCAGGTCTCACCAACATAGTCTGTTTAAAGAAAAAAAAAAAGGAGGGTATTAGTTATAAGGAGCACCACACAAGGTTGACCTCTGGCTCCCAGATATAACTGCAATTACCTGTGCACATATGCACACATCAGGACACACACAAAGCTACAGCCTGCTGGTGTTCCAAACATAGAACCTCAGGAGCTGACCATCCAAGGTACAAGTAAACCAAAACAAGATTTGTGAGCATACAACCCTGATATTTGTGTATTTACATTAAAATTTTCTACAATGGTCAGACCATATGTTAAGTATCAATAAGATTAACTTCTAGCATGCATGGTGGTTCATGTCTTTAATTCCAGCACTCAGGAAGCAGAAGCAGGCATATCTCTGAGTTCAAGGCCAGCCCAGTCTACAAAGCAATTTCTAGGACAGCTAGGGCTGTTACATAGAGACACCCTGTCTCAAAAATAAATAAATAAACAAACAAGCAAGCAAATAACTATAAATAAAATATAAAATTAACTTCTTTCTCATAAAAATAAGTGCAAACACAATTCTTACTATTTCTTTTCCCAAGACTATAGCATGCAAGCCTAAACACTAGACTTGGTAACCACAGACACAGGCATGAACAATGACCTCTTTTGAAGGTGTAACATACACAGAGGTACATTGTTCATTATCATGTTGCCTCTGCATGCCTATTTCACACTGAAAACTTCTTGTAAAAAAATTTGAGACAAGGAAACAATATTGTAAACAGAATGAAGGAACTTGCTGTTTTTAGGAAACCCTGTCAGGCATCTCTTACAGGAAGTAAGTAAATAGTTTGTAATTAAATTAGTTCAATACAAATTCATCTGTTTTCTAAATTGTAACAATGAAATTTCTTATAAAAATTCTAGCACCACTACAAGAAAGCCCAATAACCAAGAGGTTCAGAAAATCAAATTATGTGTCTTGATCATTTCCGGTCTAATTGCTTTATGATTGCTGTAGAACTGAAAGAAACACGGCCACTTTGAAAAAACTTTTTCTCTCTGATAGAAATAATTGGTGCGCTCTTTAAAGAACAAAACAATAACAGGAACAACAAACAAACAAAAACCAGCGGCCGGCACATGCTAGACCTAGGTCCCCAGCTCTGGAAGACATACAGATGTGGTGGGTCTCATAGACACGTACAACGTCCCAAACACTCCAAGGATGCATCAGACAGGTCTAAAACAGACTTTCCCCGTCCTTCAGACAATGGTCCCAGATTCCATTTCAGGCCTGTGTTGATCCTGTTTGTTTCCTCAGAAAAGCTGGTCCTGGACCCATCCCCTCTCTCCCAGACAGCGCGAGTAAGCACATGTTTGTGCGAGAGGGTGTGTGTCCATGAATACTCAGGTGCACAGACACACACTCCAGCCCTGCCAGCTTACTAAGCCCATCGCAAATAGAGCCTCCCCTCCCCCATGGCCGATTCAGTTCCCCACCCAGGTCCAAAACAAGAAAAACCAACTCTGGCATCTCAGGTGCTCTCTCTGAGCCACACTTAAGGACAGAAATGCACAAGTACCTTCCTGCTTAACCCCTCCCACTAGGTAAAGTCATATGGGGTCCAAAACTTTTTCTTACATTTCTCACAAAATTCACGGTCCTGCTCTTGGGGCTCTGCACACCATTCTTCAGCAAATGCTTGGAAAAGGGCATGGCCATCCAATAAGCTCCCATCGTAGGCATCAGCCCAAGGGCTTCTGCCACTTCTGAAGCTATTGTTGGTAACGTATGTGACAGGTCAAGTCACTGATGAAAACTAACCACACAGATCTACGGTGCATGATGCTCACACGTGCACTTGGTGCTGTTCATCATCATACCTTCCTGCTAGAGCTCATAGGATTGCCGAGTGCATCAGGGCTCCAGCCATGAAAAATAGCATCGGAACAGGGTCGGGGCCTGGAGCAGCTCCAGAACAGTCCCTTTCTGCTTCCTGGGTACCTCTCCTCCCCGCTACATGCAAGTTACTGATCAGAGCCAGGCACAGACTGACTAGTCAAGACACTCTAGCAACAGCCAGCTTCAACAAGATGAAATTGTAGTCCATTTTCCTCAAGTGCATACCTATCTCTGGGGCAATGGAAGCCTCAATTTTAATGAGTTCAGCCCAATCAATAGTCCATATCCATTCCAGAGCCCAGTAGTCACTATGAGCACCCCTCAGAGATGTTACAATTGTATCAATGACAAATTGAGGAAAAAAGAAACAGAGAGAAACAAAGAGAGGAGGAGGGAGGGAGAGAAGGAACAGAGAAGGAAGGAAGGAAGGAAGGAAGGAAGGAAGGAAGGAAGGAAGGAAGGAAGGAAGGAAGGAAGGAAGGAAGGAAGCAAGCAAGAAGGAAGGGGAGATTCTAAAAACCTGAAGTCAGTGAGCTACCATTAGTCTTGACACCTCCAAGTTCTGTGTGTGTCAAAGGGAAACTGTGTGTTTGCACTGAAGTCACCCTCTTAGAATCAAACTGAGGTGAATTATTTTCCATTTGAGTTACTAGTGTGTGTTTTATTGTTATTATAAATTAAGTGAACTGAAAAGATCCATGGATTTCTTTTTAAGTCACATCTTTGGGAGCCGAGAGTGTAGTTCAGTGGAAGAGCCCTTGTTTGGCATGCAGGGTCTTGGAGTCCACCTCTAGAACCACCAAAGAGCAAAACAAAACAACTGTCAAGTTCTGTGAACTGTTCCAGCCAAGGCAAAATTGAAAGTTCAGATGTGTTTTCTGTGCAGACTTGAGGACTATGAAGTACATCTGTGTGAAGCCTGCCCTCTATCTTTTTGTTTAGACTTTTAATTTTTAAATTTTTTATGTGTATATATGTGCATTTGCCTATGTGTGTGTGCACATAAGTGTAGATCCTCCTGGATGCCAGAAGGGGGTATGGAAATCCTCAGGAGCTGGAGTCACAACTTAAAGTGGGTATTGGGAGCTCCAGTCCTCTGGAAGACAGTAAAAGTTCTTCAAAAATGAGCCCTTTAGGGGTTGGAGAGCTAGCTGAGTCAGTACGGGGCCTGCTGAACAAGTGCAAAGACTCAAATTCAGATTTTCCACACACATAAAAGCATGTTGCTAAGCCTGGTATTGGGAAACATGGAAAGGGGTGAATTCCCGAGTTTGCTGGACAGCCAGTCCAGTCAGCCAATAAGATCCAGGTTCAGTGAGAGGTTGTCTCAATAGATAAGGTTGAGAGCAATTAAGGAAGATATCCGATGACAATCTGGGGTCTACACATGCATGCACATCCACACTTACACACACAAACATGCACGGTGCCAACACACACCTAAGAACACACAGATGATCACTTGATCCAAAGCCAATACCACACATCTCTCTCTGCACCCTCCAATTTAATTTTAGATAAATCTCATATATCTTATCAGTTCATTTATAAAGCATGTCAATATGTCTAGGCAGGTCTCACCCACATGACACAGGTCACATGCAGCCAAGGACATCCTATGAATGCAGCCCAACACAAAAATCATAAACTTATTTAAAATATTACGGGAGTCTGTGCATTCTTTTATAGCTATATTCTCAATATCCTTAATTATGGGTGTTTTCTCAAAAAAACTGGACAGTAAGGATACTTTAAAATAACTCAAACATTACCATACAGAAGAAGAATTAACAATAAAGCCTTAGCATCTTCAAGTATTTAGTTAATATACCAGTATGCATGCTTTCTTGATTATCTGACACGTTTTCAAACTGTTTGTTCAAAGAAGGGTTCAAATCAGGTCCATATGGTGATTGGCTAATAGCTTGAAAAGTCTTTTAAAAATCTTCCTTTAATAATTGTGTGTGTGTGTGTGTGTGCGTGTGTATGTATGTGTAACTGTTGGCACTTGTGGGTGCCACGATAAGTGTGGCGATCAGAGGACAACTTTCAGGACCAGTTCTCTCCTTGTGCTGTGGATTCTGGTCACTAAACTCAAACGATTGGGCTCACACTGCAAGCACTTTCACTGCTGAGCCATCTTGCCAGCCCAATCTTCCGTCATGTTTCAAATTCTTCTGCAGTTCTGGGGATCAAACCCAGGGTCTTGTGATGCAAGGCTAGCACTGTACTACCAATGTTCATCCTTGGACTACTTGGTTCTCATCTTTCTTTTTTGTATCCTTGAGACCTTGGTTAAAGAAGCTGTATCATGAGGTCCCATGAGCGTTTATCACTTCACTGATTGTATTCCCCATAGATTCAGTCTGGTCCCCTGGCCCTGCTTCCTATGGTGGGGACTGCATCTGGAGTCTCCGCTGGATCCAGGTCTGATTTTTCACTCTAAGACTTCCTTGTTCATTCGTTTGCCCACTAACTGAGCTGCCTCTCTTCTTGGTATATCCTCGGACATTGATTATCATGGCCTAGACCCATTCATTCAGTCAGTGGGGTTGTAAGATGTCCCTTTTCCCTGGTGTGTTTCCAGATGTGGATGACAGAAGATGAGGCTCCCTCCTTGGAGGTCGCGTCCTTCATAATCATCTGCAGTCTCAAATGTGCTTTGTTATGACAAAAATGGCTTCTCTTCAACTATTCTTGTTACCCATGGCAGCGTGCACTCTAGAAACTACAGGCTAAAGGACTTTTTCCTTCTTTTATACACTGATTTTCTGAGTTGAGTTCCTCTCCAGAATTCTAAAACTGCCCCAGGATTTCTCTGGCATCATTTAGAACTCATGGATTCAAACACATTTCATGTGTTTCCATTAACTGTAGTTATTATCTTTATTGATGCTAAAAGAGTTACGCTCTGGGAGTTTTTGTAAGTAACCTCCTGAGTTTTTCTGATATGTCTCTTCTTGTCTTTGATAGTTTCCTGGCTTTAAGTTATGACAAGTTGCCCTAGGCTAGCCTTGTTTATACTCCCAGATGTGGAGCCAGCCGTCTTGCCTGGAGGTTCACAGAAGCTGCCTTGGTCATTTGCTCTCCGAGTGTTGAGCAGATGGCTTGAAATTTGGTCATCTATTCATCTATCATCTATGTATCTATAATCTGATTGGCTATCATCTATCTGTCTGTCTTACCTATCTGCCTACCTATCTATTACCTATCATTATATACCTATAATCCATCTATCTATATAACAATCTATGATCTATCTACCCATCTCATGATATTACAAATTAAAAATAGTCTACCAAATATAATGATGTGTGTGAAAATTCCATTGTGAAAGCCATTACCTAATATATATACTAGTTTGATTTTTAAAGAACAGTTTAGTTCTTTGCTCTCATAACAACAATCACACCTCTCGGTGGCTATAGTGTGATTATCCTATACCACGCTTACAACACTCCCAAGTGAGTAAAGGGTGAGGAGAGGCCTCCATTGATCTAGTGTCTGCTATACAAGCAGGGGGAGCTAAGTTTAGTCCTCCATGTCCACAGAAAAGCCAGGCATGGCAGCATGTACCTTTAATCTGAGCTAGGGAAGAAAAGACAGGTAGGCTCCTGGGACTCACTGACTGCCGAGCTCGTTGAATCACAGAACTCCAGATTCAGTGAGAGAACGTGTCTTAAAATAGAAGGTGGAGACCAACAAGATGGCTTGGGGGTAAAGGAATCTGCTGCCAAGCCTGACTACCTAGATTCAAGCACCTGAACCCACATGGTGGAAGGCGATAACTGACTCCTGAAAGATGTCCTCTGCCCTCCACACGAGACTTGGCACGTGTACAGGCGCGTGCGCACACAAACACACACACACACACACACACACACACACACACACCCGTGAGTGTGTCTGTGAGCATGCATACCTATTCATACACATGGACACTCAGAACACAAAGACAGATGTATCAGACACACAAACAATATGAAAATATAAATATTAACACCAGCAATGTTGTGAGGAAAGTAATTTAAGCTTTTTTTTGCACTATTATTATTAGTCCCTAAAGTGTATACCTGCCAGGAACAAATCATAAGATGTTATTTAAAGACAAATGGGAGGTTCTTCTCTTGTAGCTTTTACCAACAGTCCAATCTACAGTTAGGTGTATTTACCTAATCTTGTTCCCAACTTTTTTTACATTGCCTTTTAAAAGTTTAACTTTATACATTCATTTTTGACTCTGTAAAACATTTGTACTGTTTCAAAGTAATATCTACCAAGCAACACACAGTTAGCAAGGCAGCTTTCATCTCTGCCTCTTCCTCTCTAGGACCTTCCCTTCCCACAAAGCAATCGTACTTTAAACGTGTGGTTTAGTCTTCCTTGCGCTCTTAATACAGTCAAATCTATGTCTTACTCTCTGTCCACTTAATACAGTCTGCTAGTTACCCCGCAGCTGGACCTAAGAGTGGTCTTTGTTTCCTTGGTAGCTGCATGGTGTTCTAACATAAGGATGTCATGCAGTTTATCCAGCCAGTTCTCGGGTGACAGACATGGCTGCTTCTAGTCATTTGCTTTCATGAATATTGCATCAGTCATTTTATATTTTTGCCAAGGTTCTTAAAGGTGTAATTGCTGGGTCATGGACATGGCCCTCTTGTCATTTCTCTGGATAGGGCCAAGGACTCCGCTGCAGCCACTTGTCAAGTCATATTCCTGCCAGACAGAATGAGAGATCTCATCTGCCCACAGCTCAGCCACAGATCATGCTCTGAGCCTTTTCACTTTGGCATCTATGTGAGGAATGGTCCGTGTTGACGCTTTCTGTCCTCCATGTATCATCCTGTTAATGAAGTTGAGCATTTCTTCATACTCTTGAAAGGGATTTGGAGTTCTTTTTCTCTTAATTATCCACCTATTTTTTCATTCATTTTTCTACAGAATTATTACGGCATTTGTTCTCTGCCTTTGGAAGCCTTTGTGCTTTTTCTTGTACAAAGGCCTAAAACCCATTGTCTCTGCTAAAAGCTGGAAATATGCTCATTTCTGGTTTGTGGTCTTTCTTTGTTTCTTACTCTTGTTGATTTGTCTTTGTTCTCTGAGTACTCCTTTTAATCTGTGTGAATCCTTTCTACTGCAATGCAATCACTCCCATCAGCTTCTAATTTTATTGTGCCTGGACTTGAGGCAGGGTTCAGAAAATTTCACTTCCTAATATATTAGGGAATAATTCACCAATATTTTCTTTTATGCTTTCATAGCTTCGGTTTTTACATTTAGATGCATTGTTTATTTGGAATGTAATGTAATATACAAAGTGAGAAAAAGATCCAAGTTTGATTTTTTTTCAGGAGCCTCTCGTAGAGATGTCCACTTTCCTGCCAGTGGGAGATGCTTTCTCTCTCACAGATGAAACTTCTAGATGCACGTGGATCTGTTTGTGGGTTTCTCTACACTGCGTCATCAGCCTGTGTACTCACTAGCTGTGCAACGCCAGCGTCTTGGACAGCAGGTGTTTCCAGAGTGTGTGTTAGGTCAGATGGGAAGGCACCTGGCAAGCTGTCTTCTTCTGCTGCTTCTTCTTTCTTCCTGGTACTGCAGATGGTACCCAGGGTTTACACATGCCAAGCCCAGGCAGGCACTCTCACTGAGCTGTTTTCATGGGTCCCCTCTTTTTCAGAATTTTCTTTGCTTCCTATCTATCTCTTCTTCCAGATAAACATTAGCTTCCACTGGATTGTATTTTTTTCAGTATTAGTCAATATCCCCCAAGCTCAGATGTTCAACTTGATTGAAACCATGGCTTGGCTGCTCTGTACAGAGCCTAGGGCAGCTCAGTAAGTGTTAACTGAAATAAACTATGCAGAAGTCCTCTGCCCGGAGGCACTCATACAGTCTCAACACTCATGTCAGTGTTAGGAGTGGAAGCTAAGTGGAAGACTCTTCCCGAGACTTTAATCCTCTAAGTTTCAATAGAACTGAAATGCTATTATCATTAATAGTATTCACAAAATTTTATGGTATGGGGATCATCTCCTTGGGGCTACTGGAGGGTTTTGAGTTTGCACTGCACACATGTGTACATTTTCTATTATTTGTCAATCAAAGCCACTGCATTTCAGGCCATTCAAGCAGAGGGTTTCTTTCTCATGTCATCAATAGCAATGAAGATATTTGGCTCATAGAGAAAAAGAGAACCTTGGAGTTCTGTGTTGAGAAGCCTCTGAGTAAGGAGAACTGGGCTTTCCTATCCCAGCTCTTATCCTGTTTTATTTATAATGAACGTGTTATGCTATTAAGTAAGGGGAGAAAAGGTTCCTTTGTTTAATAAATTATTCAAGTGTTAGAAATGGACAAAAAGAAACATGGCACTAAGGATGTTTCCCAGATTATTACAGTCCAGCTAGAGAAACCAGGTGAACACCAACCTTAGTTGAGTGGAGCCTGTCCTGGATTGACCAAAATCTAGCCCAAAAGGCTAAATGCAAATGTTCCAAAGCGCACTCCTGTCATTGAATGGACTTCTGGCACTGGCCTTAACAAAGCCTCCTGACAAAGAACATCTTAGACTCTAAGACAGAAGACAGGATTTGCCTCTTGTCTCCCTCAATCAATCGCTTTTCCTGTTTCCATAGTCATAACCTCACTAGCTGCTTTCTTGAAATCACACACTTACATTTTCGGCAGCCAAGCAGCTGAAATGTGCATGCACGTCATCTCATCATTCTGTCTGTTCCTTCTGTTTGCTCCATAGCTCGGAAATCATGTGTTTGTCCTAAGATGTGAGAGGAATCCCCCACTGAGATCTCACATTGCAGCAAAAGATGTCTCAGGGTCAGAAAGTCAATCTGCCACATAAGTCACTGTAAGACACGATCTTGGAAATCACCATGTTTATTGTCAAATGCATCCATGTAAGCTTCTATCCGAAGGACTCTACCACCCTGTTGCTATGACGTTATTCACACACAAGGAAGAACAAGAACACAGATCAAGATAAACACATCTCACAGGAACAAGCAAAGTAGGAACAGGGCACAGACTTGGGTTGAGCAAATAGGTCAGGAGGGAGGAAAAGTCGCTTATGGAAACAGGCAAACATCAATCTAATAGTTTTCAGGATGGGGTTTTGAAAGTGCTAGGACATTGAAGATGCTACAGAAACCTGATGTGCTGGGGCCAGTGAGATGACTCGGTAGGTAAGGGCTCTTGCTGCCAAGGCCGAGGACTTGGGTTCCATGCTTGGGACTCACATGATAGAAAGAGAGAACCAATTCCTCCAAGTTGTCCTCTGACCTCCACATACACACTGTAGGACATGCAACATCCCACTCCACAAAATGACAGGGGGGGAAAAGAAAGCTGTTGTGTATGAGTGAAGATAACTTTTAAAAAACACACAAAAACAACAACAGAAAACAAACAAACAAAAATGGGGAAACACCAAGACTGACAAAATCAAAAGTGTGGAAGGTTTGAAAAGCTGGTGACCCTGGCCTGCCGTCTGCGGTGCTCACCTGACTCACCCCATTCCAGTCTCGTCTCTATGTCCTCTTTAGACTTCAACGTCCTTCCAATAGTATTGCATCATAGGAAAAGCTAGTGTTTCTGTGTTGTGTAGCTCCCCAGACCCTTACAGTGCCCCCATGAACTTGTTTGTTCCCATTTTTACAGTGAGACTCATGAGGCATTGTGTGATTGCCTCTAACGAGTGATAGCGGAATTGGAGAAGCAAGCCATATGGCTGTAGCGGCCTAACACCCTACCTGGAATGATGTCAATATTTTCTAAAGCTGTGCACATGTGATACATATATGTATATAACACATCTGTGTATGTGTATGCAAACACGCAAGTGTGGGTGCATACATGCCATGGCAAGATGATGACCTTGAGACAGGGTCTTTTTGTTGCTCACCGTTGAACAGATGAGCATCTGAGAATTCTTCTCCACCTCCCAGGTCACCATAGAAACACTGGGATTACAGACATCCACTCTAATCCCAGCATAACAGAGGAACTGGAATTCGAACTCAGATCTTCATGCTTGCATAGTAAGCACTTTATCTACGGAGTGTTCCCCCCATCCCCAATGCTAGCGTTTTTATGTCTTTTGTGGGAAATTCTCCTAAGAATCAAATCCGATATCTACACACAGCATCCCGATAGCGCTTAGTGTGGAGGCTGTAGACAACATTTCTAAGAGCTCCAGGGTTGCATTGTCTCCACTCAGCATGGCATCATCTAGTCCATCCACGCGCCGTGAGGTCTGGACACCAGAAGCCAGCATTTGCGGTTCTTTTATCCACACTTCTTTCTCTCTTTCACTCACAAGTTGCAGGAGGAGGTTGGGTGACGATTGCTCAGCTCAGGGAAGGAGGGCACGCGGCTCCTAACCTGGTCCCAGCTAGAGATGTATAAAAGAGCTTTTAGCTCGTGCTCCTGGAGCAGCTCCACGCTCCCAGCACTGTGCCTCTTTATGAACAGGTCGATCTTCAAGCCAATGACTATTTTGCTCAATTTATAAGGGGAAAAAATAATCTCCATTAGACTGAAACACAAGGGCAGTACATCTGATTCCAATTACAGTCAGATAATCACTATTCATGACCAGTCCAAGCTGGAAGGAAAGCTTGACTTTCTCCTCAGAGACATCTCCCGGTTTAACTTTTAACAAGGGCTGCAATTGAGTGTGGCCTTTCAGTGGAAACAGAAGGAGGTTCAAGCCTCTTTAAGGGCTTTACTGACTTCTCCACCCTGCTATAAAATTAGTTCTTTTAGAAGAAGATCATTTATGAGTTTAATTGAATGCAGTTAAAAAAAAATACATGGCCCATCCACTCCCCAACCCCTCCTAGAGCACAGGAAAGGAAGTTTGTCTTTTGGGCGACAACACTGGCTGCTGTCTTGGCACCTTTCTCCATTTGGGGACTTATACCAGAATGGAAAACATTTGCTCCCTAAGGTTTTCTTGTGATTATAGGGAGAGCAGAAGTTTGTTGTGACTCGTGACCACTTATTTGATCATCATGGAAAGAAGGGACAAAGAAAAGAAATAGGTCTGTGTTGGTTGGAGAATGGCTCACTAGGCAAAGGGCTTGCTGTGCAAGCAAAAGGACCTGAGTTCAATCCCTGGCATCCATATAAAAAGGCACTAATACTTCCAGGGGTAAAGTAGGGAGAAAAGAGACGGATCAATCCCAGGGGCTTGATTAAGAAGACCAACTTGGCTTAATCAAGGAACTCGAGGTCCAAGAGAAAGATACTGTCTCAAAGATTAAGGTGTGCTGAGCCTAAGGAATGACACCTGAGATTGACCTCGGGCCTCTGACAACATACACTTACATGTTCACACCCATTTGCCATACACAACACCAGGTGGGAAGAGAGATCTCAGCGGCCTGTATGCCTTTTCCAGACTTAGTGTCTTCCTCGAAGCTTGCCCCATTTACAAGATGAGAGAGAATGAACACTGAAGATCCTCACAGGCAGACTGCCTACGTGAAGCGCAGTGTGTTTGCTTAGTCATGGTTCTGCATTCCTGGGCAGCAAGAATAGGGCCCTGCTTCCTAATCCTGAGTGAACAGCAGGGGGACTTGCGACAGTCATTCCCAGTTCCCAAGCAGCTCCTAGCCCAGCCCCATCTGAATCCTGGGGGAATCCCTCTTGGCCTCCCTACCCACCTCTCAGCACCCTTATAGGAAAAATATTCTGAGCTCTGGAGTCACGGGCATATGGTTCCTAGCTCAAATGTTCTGCTTACTGGTTTTGGAAAAGTCACATGACTTCTCTGATCTTAAATATCTTCTTGCTGAAAATAAATACAGAAAGGCGCTGGCCCTCGGAGGTGGTGAACATGCTGTACAATGATGGTTGAAAACATTACCAAGTGTGTAAGCACTTCATACACATCAATGCCTTAATATTTGGAAGCAGTTAATGATTTCTCCTTCCAGAATTTCCTTCCTTTTCCTATTCTCATGTCTATCTTTACTCCAAAGCTTGGTTGGCCCGAGAAAGGGAAGGGACTAGTGACAGACATAATGGACTCAACAAACAATACACTCAACTCGAATATTTGGAGGAAACAAATAAAGTCAAAAGCTTACTTAAAACATTGAGAGGCTTTTGGTTTTGGGTTTCTTTGTTTGTTTTTTGTATGTTATTTGAAAGAAAAAACTCAGTTCTCAAGCATGAACTTTAGAGGTGATAACCCAGCGTCTCATGGTCAGGCAAAATAAACCCATGCACACTCTTGAAACTGGTGAGCAACTTTTTGGACACTCCTACAACCATGAGTCAGCTAAATGCAAATAGTATACAGGGACTAGAATGCCCCAAGTTTGGGTGACTGTTAAGGAACCAGAAACTAACACCACAGATGCTACAGGATGAATGTTACTCTCTTAAAATTAGAAATGGATTTCCAGCAGCTCAGTAGAGTCAGATGAAAGGGCAGACCTCAGCAGAACTGACAGGATAAAGAGACCTTGACTCCCTGATCCTAGGAACCCAATTAAGACATAAGAAGGAATCAATCCCAACTTGCAAGGTACAATAGTGAGGGACCACTGTAACTTATTTCCTAGAAATGGCCTCCAAAGAAGATGACATCAGGGGATTCCTAGATAAACTGAGATTTCACCTCAGAAAAGCTCTCTTGCTCAAATACTATTAGAGTCACAAAACAATTCCCAGGCAGTAAGAAGCAATAAAGAAAGCCATAGGAGCTTTTTCTTACAGGTGGGAACACAGGAGGAGGAGCCAGGACAGAGCCAGCAAGAGGGAATCAGGAAGTGTCAGTGTCCAAGAGGGCACTGAGAACTGGGGACACTCATCCACCTGCTTGACACTTCATCAGCTCCCTCTCACCTCTTTCAATAAAGCCCAGCACTTAGGGGACAAACTTGACCTGAGAAAATAAAGAAGCTGAGTAGTCACTGGCTTGTGATCTGAGAGCTGAGCATCATCCTTCTTTGTTTTCTCAACTGGTTCTGGAGGTATTGGTTCCACACTGTGTAAGGTGTCCCAGGAAGAAGATTTCTGCAATCTTGTGTCAGAGCCAAGAAAAATACAATTGATGTGGGAGTTCCCTCTGTATGCTATGAATACCATTGTTTAGTAAAGAAACTGTCTTGGGCCTGCACAGGGAATAGAGGTATGCAGGGAAAACTAAACTGAATGCTAGGAGAAAGGATGCAGAGTCAGGGAGAAGCCATGTATCCCCACCAGAGACAGATGTTGGACAGAACTTTACCCGGTAAGCCACAGCCATGTAGTGATACACAGAATAATGGAGATAGGTTAAATTAATATGGAAGAGTTAGCCAATAAGAAGCAAGAGCTAATAGGTCATGAAGTGTTTTAAATAATACAATTTCTGTGTGATTATTTTAGGGTTGAGCAGCTAGGAACCAACAAGCGGCCTCCTTCCAACAAATTGAAGCCCATGTGGCCAACTAAAATCCACTTAAAACCTGAGAAAGCTTGAAAAGGAATCTAGACACTAAAACACAAAATTTAGCCACATTTATTTTCCTGAATGGGCTTTGTTTGTTGGCAGCTCCTTTAATAAAGGTCTTCCTGATTCAGCATTAGCAGAAAAAATGCCATGCTGTTTTAAAACTGTGGCTTCCTGGGCCATGTTGCCAGCATGAACTCTGACAAGGTCTAGCTATAAAGCATTTACTGTCTGTGTGCCTGAAAATGGGGCAATGTACGTGGCTTTCAGAAGCAGGAAACATTTCTGCCACGCTGGACTGGGCAGTGCAAGCAGGCAGTATCATATTTCCTCTAGCAATATGGTCACTTAAGTTCATAAGAAGTGCTTAGCATTTTAAGAAGTAGTCCTGGTCAGAAAATAAATAAAAATACACAAAAAAGACAAATTAAGATGGAAAAGACCTCTAAATGGGTCACAGTGTTGGATAAATGTATGTAGGGTTAGGAGAGAGAAGAAAAAAATATATAGACAATTATAAAAAAATGGTTTTTAAAAAAAGGTAGTCTTTAAAGAGATAGAATAAAGACAGTCATAGATTAAAAGGAGTAAAGACAGAATAAGCCATGTAAAGATGGAAAATACACAGAGAGTCTGGATTATGTATATTATTGTGTTTTCTTTGAAYTTTTTGACTACAGAGAGACATTTGATTCTGGGGACTGCTAAGCTAAGCCAACATATATTCTTTAAAGGTATCTTGACTTCAGAATTTGAGTATAAGAATATGTTGCTTTGAGAAAGAGATTCTTCTTTTGTTTCCACAGACAATGAGAACTTATGGATTCATTTCAGGCTAATGTGGCTTGATGTATCAAGACCCCCCAAAATACTGCCATGAACACCCCCCAAAATACTTCGCCCAATAAAAAGAAGGAAGCAGTTTGGAGATAACTACACCAAAATTCCCAAATATTGTTCATAAATGTTTCTTTACATTTAAAGGGAGATATGCTATAGAGATTTGCATTGGTACGGATCTTGGTTTATTGATACAAATTTAAGGTCAATTTTGTTATACTGTATTTCTGCTCTTAATTAAGGTATTATGTTTGTCCAGCTCATTGAAAAATGTAATGTATAATTAAGAAATATAGGTAAATAGAGAGTCATTTATAATAGTCAAGCTTGTAGTCATGTTAGTTAGATTTTCTAGATGTACAGAGATGTATTTCAGATGGATATGTATTCTTCAAATCTTTCAGAGATCTTCAGAATATGACATTTAAAATGTTTAAGAACTTAGGACTTTTCATGACAGTGAGACACATCTGCTCCTGGCAGCATCAAGCTACTCCAAGAGCATAATGGTTATTGAAGAGGTTCCTTATGGAGTTGGTTAGCCATTTGGCAAGAAACTGCTCTTTCCTGAACTGCCTGATGAACTGAAAATACAGGACCCACAGATAAATGACTGCTGAACTTTCCTAAAGATGAGACAATACTTTGGGGTTCCTGCTTCATGAAAGTGTCTGCTAGACATTCTGCAGGACAGAGAAGAAAGTGACTGAAATCTGCCAATATAGGTGGAACTGTCTTTGAAATTTCCTGCTTCATGGAAAAGTGTGCTAGATACTATGGGCCTATAGGCTGAAGATGGATGCCCCAGCGACACAGAAGAACCTTGGGTGACTGTCCAGGTAGTAAGATGTCTTTGTCATTTCTAGAATTTTGGAAGTTGCTTACAATGTACTTCCTGTTTACATAGATAATATATTCTTCTGGAGTCTTCAATGGAGTTGAAGAACAGATAGAAAGTAGGTATAGTTTTTGTTAATTATGATAAAAGATAAAAGTAGATATAAATGTTGTAAGTGTAATTCTTACTTGACATATTTTGTTATATGTAATTTTACTTTGTTAAAGTTAAAACCTTCCTTTTTATTTAAACAGAAAAGGGGAGTTGATGTGGGATTCCC
>LOEQ01005888.1:39562-61110 GCA_001685075.1 Bramus lutescens | reverse complement strand
AGAGAGAGAGAGAGAGAGAGAGAGAACCCTGGAACACTGGGCTGGGCCTAGCATGCATTTTTGAAACCTCAAAGCCCACTCCCAGTGACCCACTTTTTCCAACAAGGCCACACCTACTCCTGCAAGGCCACACCTCCTGATCCCTGTAATCCTTTTAAACAGTTCCACTCCTTGGTGACCAGCATTGAAATATATGAGCCAATGGGGGCTATTCATATTTAAACCACCACAGGTTAGTAACTAGAGAGAAACTTGCCTGCCCAGGAAAGAGGCTTAGTAAGCAAACTGGCCTCCACAGTGTTTGATAGGGCACTTCACGCTTAAGCATTCTGTGTAACATTAGATGTGATTCTTCCATCATATGGGATGATTTCTATTCCTGATATTATCTTGTACCTGAATAAATAATAAAGTCAATTCTGTATCATCTGGTATAAGTTCAACGGTTTCAATATGCAAAACAACTCTTTCGGCATATTGTGAATCAGTAACTATGTTGAGAGGTTCTTTAATATCCCTTAGTACCATGAGAATAGCATATAATTCTGACTTTTGGACAGAATCATAAGGGCTTTGTTCCACTTCATGTAAATTTTCTGATTTACAACCTGCCTTTCCTGATCGGTTTGCATCAGTATAGAATGTAGGGGCTCCAGTTATTGGTGTGTCCTGTACAATGTGAGGAAGGATCCAGTTAGTTCTAAGTCAAATTCTTTTGCTTTTGGAATAGTTATTGTTAATCTCTCCCAAAAATTTACTGAAAGTCTTTGCCAGGGTTCACTTTCTTCCCATAATTTGTCAATTTCATCATTAGTAAATGATACTACAATTTCTGCTGGGTCTATTCCTGCTGATTCATGATGGAAGAGAAATTACAGGAGGCAAATGTGGATCATGTGGACTCATATCTTAACTGAATTCCAGTCATAGTACCCTCCAAACATTCTCTTATAGAAATTTTAATGCAGAGGGAAAATATTATCTTAGAATGGGTCTTTTTACCACATCAACCAAGTAAAAAATTAAAACTTATGTGGAAAGGTCTCTTAGTTAATTACAAAAGGAAATTTGAGACTTCATTAATTACTGATTCACAATACGCAGAAAGAGCGGTTTTGCATATTGAAACCACTGAACTTATACCAGATGATACAGAATTGACTTTATTATTCATTCAGGTACAAGATAGAATCAGGAATAGACATCATTCCATATACATTACACACATCTGATTCCATGTCCTGCCAGTCCTCTAGTACAAGGTAATACAGAAATTGATCAGTTATTGATTGGAGTAAGGGTGGGTTGTGATTCATGGCAGCATGAGCAAGATTTGGCCTAGGACCCATCTCTTAAGAAGATCCACATCTGAATAATGAGAGTTTTCCCTACTGCAGCCAAGGATGAAGATGTTAGTCTCTCAACAAGGTTTCGCTTGGGCTGCATTCTCAACTGCAGGAAGAAGAGAGTGCTGTTGTGTGTCAGCCTCACAGGGAGCCAGCTTCCATTCATTAATCCATTGGCCATAGGTAGAAACTTAGGGATGAGGTCAGCATCAACAAAGCTGCTGGGCTGGGCACTGTGTTCTCATGCATTTCCAAGGGGTGGAGTAGCAATCTTCTTGACTGAAGAACTTGTACAAGGGGCTGGGAAGATGGCATTGGAGAAAAATAATTACTCTGGAGGTGTAAGGACAAGAGTTTGAACCCACAGTACCCACAAAAATACAGGGTGAATAGAGCCATCATCTGTAATTCTAGCCCCCAGGAAGGTGGAGACAGGGTATCTCTGCAGCAAGCTGGCTAGCTAGACTAGTTGTAAGGGCAGGTTCAATTGAGAGGTCCTGCCTCAGTGAATAAAGAAGAAAGCAACTAAGTAATACTACTGATGTCAGTCTCACCTGTCCTACCTGCACACTTGCATATGAACACATACGTACACATATACACATGCATAGATACACATACATACACATGCACAATATACACATAAGCATATGTACACATATACACATATACACACAAACACATACACATTACACATACACACATGTATACAAACACACACATACATATATACTCATGCACACATACACATGTATACACCCAGACACACACCTCCACACTCCCCCACAGAGAGACACCTACAACAAAGAAAGAAAATAACTTGAACAACTTCTTCTTCAGAGTCTAAGCATAACACACATACCTTCCACCACCCATAGGTCCCTTGTGTATCACATCTAACCTCTCCACATAGCTAAACCTTCTACCTCCTCTAACCTACCCCTGCATTTTCTCTTCTGCCCCAACCTGGTCTGTCCATATAAGAATTAGAGCTAACAAAGAAGTTCATGTGCCCAGATCTCATTGTAAAAATACCTGCAATATGAAAGATCCAGCTAGTACCTTCTCTCCAGAACCTGCCAGTTCTGTAAACATGGTTTTCAGTGAGAATGACTTAGACAAACCCCAGGACACAGGATTCAAAAAAAAATTAAACTCCATCAAAGGATGCAAGGGGTTAAAAGAGGACAGAAAGAAAGCTCAATGAGATAAAAAGGAAGAGACTTCAGAAGAATAAATGCCTGAGTGATACCCAAGAAAACACAGATATAAGGCTGATGGAATGGCAAAAGCAATCCAGTACTTGAATTCAAAGAAGCTGGAAACATTAAATTGGACTCAAGCAGAGATGGAGATGGAACTGAAAAATGCAATAACTGAAAACTCCAAGGGAAGTCTTGCAAGTAGAATGACTCAAGCAGAAGCTAGACTATCTGGACTCAAAGATAAAGAATCTACACTAAATAAGCAAGGACTGCGAAAAAATTTTAAAGCACCGAAAAGAAACATACAGGAAATGAGGGATATCATGAAAAAAATAAACCCTTGGAATTACAGACATGGATAAGGGAGAATTCCAAGTCAATGGCATACAGCAGATTTTTTAACAAGATCATAGAAGAAAATTTCCCCAAACTAAGTAAAGACACACTCATATGGATACAAGAAGCACAAAGAACACCAAATAGACAGGACCAGAAAAATAAATCCCCATGGCATATAATAGTTGAAACACTATGTATACATAACAAAGACAGTACATTGAAAGCTTCAAGAGAAAAACCACAAGTCACATATAAAGGAAACACTATCAGAATAACAGCTCAGTTGTCACTGGAAAGTTTGAAAGGCAGAAGAGTCTGAAGCAATGAAGTCTGTATCCTAAAAGACTATGATGGCCAGGCTAGACTAAAATACCCAGCAAAACTATCCGTCATAACTGAAGGAGAAAGACAAAATTTCCATGGCATAGACAGCATAAAAATTTACATTCAACAAGCCAAACCTAAAGAAATAAAGAAAGCAAGCATAAATGAAGGGGAAAGAAAAGTCTTCCATGACACAAACAGCCTAAAAATTTTATTTTCAACCAATTTATAACCAAAGCTAAGGAAAAGATAGGAAGGAGCACAACAAGGAGACTGGAAGGAAATACTAAGCCACATTTATTAAAACTCAAAGTACCACTGAGGACACAAACACCACCACCAAACTCCAACAGCACAATAGCTGCAATTAACACACATTTCAGTGATAACTTCAGACAACAATGGCCTCAGTTCTCTAATGAAAAAGTCATAGGCTGACCGAATGAACAAAGAAACAAATTCTATTTGTTGTCTACAGCTTTAAAGATGGGTTAGGTGTTTCCTTGGAGTAAAAGGATGGACAAAAGTATTTCAGTGGGACCAGAAAGCAGGCAGTAATCACTACGAGTCTGACAAAAGGGACTTCAAACTAAAACTAATCAGAAAAGATAAAAAGGGGTACTTCATGCTATTGAGAGGGAAACATTACATGCACGCATGCGTGCGCGCATGCATACACACACACACTTGCATGTATACACACATACACAAGCACAGAAAAGACTGGGGAACATAATTTTACTTTTATAATGTACCACTGGATTTAAAGACACAGATTAGCATCAATCCATTAATTGTAGGTGATTTCAATACTTTCTACAATAGAAAGGTCACCAGAACAAAAAATAAATGAAGAAATATCAGAATTAACTGACAACGTGCAAAAAATGGACCTAACAGATATCTAGAGAATGTTCTACCCAAACACCAAAGAATAAACACTTTCCTCATAAAAAACACACTATAGCAGACTTTCTTGGACCACCAGCCCCCAAATCATGACACAGAGATGTATCATTATTTATGAATGCTCAACCTTAGATTAGACTTGGCCCACAACCTCTTCTAACTTAGTCTAACTTATTCTAACCTACTTCTCTTCATCCATGTTTGCCTTAGCGCTTTGTACTGTTCTTTCATTCTGCATGTCCTGCTTTCTTGCTTCCTCCATGTCTGGGTGGCTGGCAGCTGCCTGCCTGGATGGCTCCAGACATCTTCCTCTCTTTCTCCCTTGTTCTCTCTACAGCCTAGATTCTAGATTCCTCCTGCTGCTTAATCTGTCTGCCTTCCAGCCCTGTCTATCCCTCTACTGCCTAGTGATTGGCACCTCAGCTTTTCATTGGACCAATCAGGGGCCTTAAGCAGGCAAGGTGAAGCAGCAACACATCTTCATGTAGTTAAACAAATGCTGAATAAGCAAATGCAATGTATCTTTACATAGCTAAACAAATATTCTGTTCTACAACACACAGAAGTTTTCCTAAAAGAGACTACATCCTGGGACACAAAAACAAATTCAAAAAGATTGAAATCTCTCTTTAAAAACTTGAAATTTACAGCAAACAGCTATCTAGCAAATACATAAAAGCATGGAGTTTAAGCAACTCATTATTGAAAGACAAGTGGTTGAAAGAAGAAGTGGAGAAAGTAAAATCTTCCGGGAACTAAATGAAAATGAAAACACAACACAACAAAACCTCTAGAACACATTGAGAAGTATTGGAATGAGTGGAATTTACAGCTCTGAGCACCTATATTTAGAGCAAATCAGAAAGAGGCAAAAAAAATCACAAAAGAGGTATGGTGGTACACACCTTTAGTCCCAGCACTCAGGAAGCAGAGGCAGGTGACTCTCTGTAAGTTTGATACCAGTTGGGTCTACAAAGCAAGTTCTAGGACAGCCACAGCCATGCAAAGAAACCCTGCCTTAAAAAAAAAAACCTCAAAAGAGCACAAATAAATGACATAATAATGCAACTAAAAAGCAGAAAAATAAAAAATCAAATCCAAACAGGTTGAATGCAAGAAATAATAAGTCAATGAAATAGAAACAGGACAGAAATCAATGAAATAGAAACAAAACAAAACAAAAAAAACTCATCAGTATTAGAGCTGGGTTTTTGTTTTGTTTTGTCTTTTTTGTTTTATTTTGTTTTTTTAGACGATAAATAGGATTGATAGATCTTTGACCCAACTGGCCAAAAGAAAGAAAAAACCAAAATTAACCGAAATCATAAATGAACAGGATAACATTAAAACAGACACCAAATAAATTCATCATCTTATAAGGAAACATTTAAAAAAATTCTATTCCTGTACTTCCTTAAGGTGGAAAACCTAAAAGAAATGGATAAATTTCTATATTCAGCCGAACAACTAAAATTAAACCAAGAAAAAGTCAACAACCTTAACAGACCCATAACAAATGAGATAGAAATAATAATAAAAATTCCAGGGCAAGATGGATTAATATCAGAATTCTATCACTTTTTGAAGAAGATCTACAGCCAATTTTTGAACTATTTAAAAAAAAGTAGACACGTAGGAATACTCCCAAATTCCTGTGAAGCCAATGCACTCTGATACCAAAATCAGATCAGGACACACAACACCAAAAAGAAAATTACAGATTAATATTCACCTGATTCACAGAAACTCAAAAATGTTCAAGAAAATACTGACAAACAGAATATAGAAATACATAAAAAAAATTTTCCACCATGACAAATTTAACTTCATCTCCAAAATGCAGGGATGAGTTCAACACAGGCAAGTCAATAAATATAAAATATCACATAAATAGACTTAAAAGCAAAAATCACAAGATCAACACAATATATGCAGAAACAGTCTTTAACCAAATTGACATGCCTTCAAGATAAAAGTCCCAGAGAAATGTAAGACTACAGGGAACATACCTCAATATAATAAAAGCTGTATGATGTTATGGGATGTCCTTCTGTATATGTGTTGCTCTTATCGGTTAATGAATAAAACTGCTTTGACCTATGGCAGGGCAGAATATAGCCAGGCTGGAAGTGATATANGAGAGAGAGAGAGAGAGAGAGAGAGAGAGAGAGAGTAGGCAGAGTCAAAGAGATCCCATGTAGCTTTGAAGGAGACAGATGCCATCACCTGAACCTTACCAAATAGGGCACAGCCTCTTGGTGATATACAGAGGAATAGAAATGTGCTAATTTAAGATCCAAAACTAGCTAAGAATATGCCTAAGTTATTGGTGAAACAGTGTTGTGATTATTATAGCTTCTGTGTGATCATTCAGGTCTGAGCAGCTGGGAAACAAACACACAGTCTCTGCCTGCAGTATATGATAAACTCACGGCCAACATCAACCTAAATGAAGAAAAGCTTGAAGAAATCCCAGGGAAGTCAGGAATGAGACAGGGGTCAGAGATACCTGCTATTCCCACTCCTTTCCAACATCATACCAGAAGTACTCACTGGAACAATAAGGCAAGAGGAGAAAATGAAAGGGATATAAATTGGGAAAGAAGTCAATCTAGCCCTATTACAGATTACATGATACTCTAGAGATTCTAAAAATTCTATCAGTTTCAACTTTTGAAAATCAATAGCTTATCTATACATCAACAACAGACATACAGGGGAGGAGATCATGGATGCACTCCCATTCACAATAGTCTCAAAGAAAATAAAATATCTAGGGATAAACCTAACCAAGCAAGTGAAGGACCTCTACAATGACAACTCTAAACATCTAGAGAAAGACAGAGACACTAGAAAATAGAGCCATCCTACACTCACAGATTGGCAGAAGTCATAGTGTGAAGAAGACCATTTTACCAAAGTTTATTCACCTATGCAATGTAATCCCAATCAAAATCCCCATCACATAAATAGAAAAAAAACTACTATAAAATTCATATGGAACCACAAAAGATACCAGATAACCAAAAATAACAATTCTGGAAGGATCTTAAGATATACCACAAAGTTTGCGATATATTACAGGAAGATCCTCACACTGATGGACTCCAGCCTGTGAAAGGCCAGGGTTAACCAACTGGGCTGCCATCCAGGCCCAGACTCAGCATTTTGAATCAGTCCACCCCAACATACACAAGCTCCTGGAGTGTGTGGAAGAGCCGGGCCTACAGAACCAGAAGTCATTACCGAATAGAGATGCTCTTAGCCCCGCCCCTCAGCATGAAATGGCTACTGTTCCCTGGGCTGCTTTCACTGCTGGGAGACAGCAGTGAAGTATGATTAATAAAAACTTGGAGACAGAAATTTGGGTTCAACCTGAAGACCAGAAAAGCAAAGCAGCGAACCACTGACTCTTACCTTGACCTCAGTCTGAAAATAGAGGTCTTGCCTCCAGGAAACCTCAGAATGAGACTGAGCCTGAAAACTATCTACTCCCATTTTATAATACTCTCTAGTTCTGGTCTCTATGGCAAACTAGTGTGGCTACTGGGATTAAAGGTGTGTGTCATTGCTGCCTGGTCTGTAAGGCTGGTCACTGTGGCTGTTTTACTTTTCTGATCTTCAAGCAATCTTTATTTATTAAAATACAAATGAAATGCCACTACACAGTAGTACTGCCCTCAGACTACCAACACGATTATTCTGCCTGAAGAGCCTCAGGGCTGCAGACAACTGAGGTGGGGCAGTGTGTGGCAGTCAGGAGCTGATACAGAACAGAAATCTGCCCCAGACACCCTGCCTATCCACAACATCTCCCTGACTCTGGGCAACAGCAGGATACTCAAGACGAGTCTCAGCAATGGTCCAATATTTTTGGTGCTTCTGAAACTAGAAACCTTGAACCAGGCCAAGGACTGGTTGGAATGACTCTCGGTATGTAAAGCTGTTTGGGTGGCACAGATATGTCTTGTGTGACAAACTGCAGTTTCCAATGCCACTACGACAAACAAATATTTGATGGAGAAGTAGGAAAGATGGAGAAGGGAGTAGTGAGTTTGCAGTGGAGAGAGACAGAACTAGAGAAGCAGTAATGGTCCTGGGGATGAGAGAAGGCTGTGATGGATGCAGGAAGGTGTTGTTGCTGAGTAGGGCCGACAGAATTGTATGCAGCACCATGATGCTTGCACAGACTCAACCCGCACCCTGCCCTACCTCAACACACTGCCCAGCTGCAGGATTGCCATGCTCTGAGCAACGACAGGATATCTGAGATGAAGACTTGCTCATTTTCTAGAGTGGACCTCCTGGAAAGAACTCTATGGTCCATGTTACTCTTGGAGGCCACGTGGACATCTATGGTCTGCTGTTTCAGGCCATGTGGGAGCCTGAGATTCGTGTGACTCTCCATGGTCTGGGCTGCCACTGGAAGCCGTGTTGATATCTGAGTCCCATGCTACCTCTGGAGGTCAGGTAAATATCCATAATTGGAGTTACCACAGGAGGCTATATTAGTTAGTATCTGTGGCCCATGCTGCTGCTAGGTCCATGTCTGGGTTTGTGGTCCTACTGCAGCTTCAGGATCTTGTTCATCTCTGAGGCATATTTTGCCCACTAAGGTCATGTGGATACCTGTGGTCTGTGCTGCCTCCTGAAGCCATGTTGATACCCTTGGCCTGTGCTGCTGCTGAGGATTATGATGGTGTCTGTGAACTGTGCTGTGGAAGAAGGACATGTTAATGTCCATGGTCTCTACAGCCAACTGAGACCATGTTGAGGTATGTGGTACATGCTGATGCCAGAAACCATGTGGATGTTCATGGTTCATGCTGTTGCCACAAACCAAGTGGAAGTTCATGATCTGTGGTTCCACTGAATATAAAGGGCAAGAATACCACTTTGCCATGGTACTGATGGTTGCAGACTCACAGCTGAGAAAGAGGGACAAAGAACCCTACCCCTCAAAAGTAAGTCTAGACAGAAAACCATAGAAGAGAACTCTTAAAATTTGTGATAACTGAGCTCCCCAGCTGAACAGCCCAGTCTCTAGGCCCTAAGCACTGGGAAAAAACACTAGGTTTCTCCCCCAACTGCCTCAGTTTGACTATCCAGGCAGCAGGCAATCCACCTGCAAACAGGCTGCTCTGATATCCCTGCATCAATCAGACCCTGCAATCTACAAGTTCCAAATTCCAATCTACCCCCAAACCTATCCATCCCCAGAGACCTCATTGGCTCCCTGAGACACAGACACCAACTGCAAGGATTGAATCGAGAGGCAAAGACACTGCCTGCACCAACTGGAGGAAGAGATGAGTAGGTACCAATGCGGGAATTCATTCAGCATCCTAAAAAGCAACATGGCAACACCAGAACCCAGTAATCCTACAACAGGAAGAGCTGAACATCCTAACCCAGAAGAAGCAGAAGAAAATGACCTTGAATAAACTTTATGAAGATGATAGAGACCCTTAAAGCAGAAATGAAAAATTCCCTTAAAGAAATGGAGGAATAGACAAACAGAAAATTGGAAGAAATCAATTAATCTCTTAAAGAAAACCAAGAAAAAGCAATCAAACAGGTGAAGCAAACAGTTCAAAGAGTTCAAGACTTGAAAACTGAAATAGAGACTATTGAAAACACAAATCAAGGGAATTCTGGAAATGGAAAACTTGGGTAAATGAACATGAACTACAGATACAAGAATAACCAACAGAATAAAAAAAGATGGAAGAGACAATCTCAAGTTTTGAAGATACAATAGAGGAAATAGATTTATCAGTCAAATAAAATGTTAAATCCAACAAATTCTTGACACAAAAAATCCAGGAAATCTGTGACAGCATGAAAAGGCCAAACCTAAAAATAATAGAAGAACTCCAGCTCTAAGGCACAAAAAATATATTCATCAAAATCATAGAAGAAAACTTTATCAACCTAAAGAAGGATATCCCTATGAAGGTACAAGAAGCTTACAGAACACCAAATAGACTTAACCAAAAAAAGTTTCCTCACCATGTAATAATCAAAACACTAAACATACAGAATAAATAAAGAATATTAAAAGCTTCAAAGGAAAAAAGGCCAAGTAACATATAAAGGCAAATCTATCAGAGTTACACCCGACTTTGCAATGGAAACCCTGAAAGCATGAAGGTCCTGGATAGAGGTGCTGCAGACACTAAGACCAGATGTGAAACCAGACTACTACACCCTGCAAAGCTTTCAATCACCATAGATGGAGAAAACAAGATATTCCACGACAAAAGCAGATTTAAACAATACCTATTCACAAACCCAGCCTTACAGAAAGTACTAGCAGGAAAACTCCAACCCAAGGAAGTTAGCTGCACCCACAAAAATACAGGCAACAGATAACCTCATACCTGCAAACCCCAAAGAAAGGAAATACACAAACATTACCACTGAAAAATAGCAGGAATTAACAATCACTGGTCATTAATATCTCAATATCAATGGACTCAATTCACCTATAAAAAGACATAGGCTAACAGAATGGAGACAAAAAACAGGATCCATCCTTCTGGATACAAGAAACACATCTGAACCTTAAACACAGACATTACCTCAGAGTAAATGGTTGGAAAAGATTTACCAATCAAATAAACTTAAGAAACAAGCAGATGTAACTATCCTAATATCTAACAAAATAGACTTCAAACTAAAATCAACAAAAAGAGATGGAGAAGGACACTTCATAGTCATCACAGGAAAAACCCATCAAGATGAAATCTCAATCCTAAACATTTATGTACCAAATACAAAGGCACCCACATATATAAAAGAAACATTATTAAAGCTTAAATCACATATTTAACCCCACACACTAATAGTAGGAGACTTCAGCACTCCACTCTCACCAATGGACAGGTCAGTCAGATGGAAGCTTAACAGAGAAATAAAGGAACTAACAGATGTCATGACTTAAATGAACTTAACAGACATTTCACCCAAACACAAAAGAATATACCTTCTTCTCAGCATCTCATGGAATGTTCTCTAAAAGTGACCACATACTCGGTAACAAAGCAAACCTCAGCAAATAAAAAAAAAAAGAAAAAAAAAGAAAATACCCCCTGTATCTTATCAGATAGCTATGGCTTAAAGTTAGAATTCAACAACAACAGTAATTGCAGAAAGCCTTCAAACTCATGGAAATTGAACAGTGTTCATTTGAATCACTCCGAGGTCAAGGAGAAAAATAAAGAAATTAAAGACGTCCTAGAATTCAATGAAAATGAATGTACAGCATAGCCAAACCTATGGGACATTATGAAAGCAGTGCTAAGAGGAAAGTTCATAACACTAAGTGCCTACATAAAGAAAATGGAGAAATCTCACTCTAGTGACTTAACAGCACACCTGAAAGCTCTAGAACAAAAGGAAGCAGACTCACCCAGGAGGAGTAGAAGACAGGAAATAATCAAATTGAGAGCTGAAATCAATAAAATAGAAACAAAGAAAACAATATAGAGAGCTGGTTCCTTGAGAAAATCAATAAGATAGACAAACCCTTACCCAAATTAATCAAAAGTCAGAGAAAGAACATCCAAATTAACAAAATCAGAAATGAGACATAACAACAGATACTGAGGAAATCCAGAGAATCATTAAGCCATACCCTGAAAACCTGATCTTCACAAAAGTGGAAAATCTAAAAGAAATGGACAATTTTTTGGATAAGCACCACATACCAAAATTGAATCAAAACCAGATGAACAATTTTTAATAAATCTATAACCCCCAAGGAAATAGAAAAAGTCATCAAAAGTCTGCCAAAGAAAAAATGCTCAGAGCCCAATGGTTTCAGTGCAGAATTCTACCAGAACTTCAAAGAAGAACTTATACCTATTTTCCTTAAATTGTTCCACACAACAGAATCAGAAGAAAGATTGCCAAATGTATTTTGTGAGGCTACAGTTACCCTGATACCCAAATCACACAAAGACTCAACTAAGAAAGAGAATTACAGACAAATCTCTCTCATGAACATTGATGCAAAAATACTCAATAAAATGCTGGCAAACCAAATCCAAGAACACTTAAAAAAAATCCACCGTGATCAAGTTAGCATCATCCAAGAGATGCAGGGATGGTTCAACATGTGAAAATCTATCAATGTAATTCATCATATAAATAAACTCAAGTAAAAAACATATATGATCATCTCATTAGATGCTGAAAAAGCATTTGAAATTCAACACCTCTTCATTACAAAGGTTTTGAAGAGATCAGGGATACAAAGAACATATCTAAACATAGTAAAAGCAATATACAGCAAGCCGACAGTCAATATCAAATTAAATGGAGAGAAACTCAAAGCAAGTCCACTAAAATCAGGAACAAAACAAGGCTGTCCACTCTCTCCATATCTACTCAACATAGTACTTGAAGTCCTAACTAAAGTAATACGAAACTAAAAGAGATCAAAGGAATACAAATTGGAAAGAAGTCAAAACGTCACTATTTACATATGTTATAATAATATACATGAGTGACCCAAAAATTCTACAAGGGACTTCCTACAGCTGATAAACACCTTCAGTAATGTGGTAGGATACAAGATCAACTCAAAAGAAATCAGTAGTTTTCCTATATACAATGATAAAGGGGCTTAGAAAGAAATCAGAGAAATATCACCATTTATAGTAGCCACAAATAACATATAGTATCTTGGGGGTAACGCTAAGCAAAGAAGTGAAAGACCTGCATGACAAGAGCTTTAAGTCTTTGAAGGAGGAAATTGATGAAGATATCAGAAAATGAAAAGATCTCCCATGCTTTTAGATAGGTAGGATAAAAATGGCAATCCTATCAAAAACAATCTACAGATTCAATTTAATCCCCATCAAAATCACAACAAAATTCTTTACAGACCTCAAAAGAACAATTCTCAACTTCATATGGAAAACCAAAATCCCAGGATAGCCAAAACAATCATGTACAATAAAGGAACTTTCGGAAGCATCACTGTCCCTGACATTAAGTTCTATTATAGAGTTACAGTAATGAAAACAGCTTAGTATTGGCATAAAAACAGACAGGTGCAACAATGAAATTGAATCAAAGACCCTGATATTAATCCACACACCCATCAACACCTGATTTTTGACAAAGATAAAATTATACAATGGGAAAAGAAAAGCATTTTCAACAAATGGTGTTGACATAACTGGATGACAATATGTAGAAGAATGCAAATAGATACATACCTATCCCCATGCACAAAAATCAAGCCCAAATGGATCAAAAGCCTCAATTTAAATCCAGCCACAATGAACCTCATAGAAGAGAAAGGGATAAATAGCTTTGAAAGCATGGCATAGGAAACCACTTCCTAAATATAACACCAGAAGCGCAGACACTGAAAGCAACAATAAATAAACGAGACCTTCTGAAACTGGGAAGTTTCTGTAAGGCAAAGAACACAGTCAATAAGGGCAAAATAGCAGCCTACTGAATGGGAAAAGATCTTCACCAACCCCACATCAGACAGAGGACTGATCTCCAAAATATATAAAGAAGTCAAGAAACTAGACATCAAAATACCAAATAATCCAATTAAAATGGAATACAGATCTAAACAGAATTCTCACCAGAAGAATCTCAAATGGCCAAAAGACACTTAACGAACTGCTCCACTGCATCAAGGAAATGCAAATCAAAAGAACTTTGAAATACCATCTTACACCAGTCAGAATGGTTAAGATCAAAAACACCAATGATAGCTTATGCTGGAGAGGATGNATCTTCACCAACCCCACATCAGACAGAGGACTGATCTCCAAAATATATAAAGAAGTCAAGAAACTAGACATCAAAATACCAAATAATCCAATTAAAATGGAATACAGATCTAAACAGAATTCTCACCAGAAGAATCTCAAATGGCCAAAAGACACTTAACGAACTGCTCCACTGCATCAAGGAAATGCAAATCAAAAGAACTTTGAAATACCATCTTACACCAGTCAGAATGGTTAAGATCAAAAACACCAATGATAGCTTATGCTGGAGAGGATGAGGAGTAAGGGGAACACTCCTCTGTTGTTGGTGGGAATGCAAACTTGTACAGTCACTTTGGAAATCAGTATGGCAGTTTCTCATAAAATTGGGCATCAACCTACTCAAGACCCAGCAATACCACTCTTGGGTATATACCTAAAGGATGCTCAATAATACTCAAAAAAAAAAAGATATTTGCTCAACTATGTTCACAGCAGCATTATTTGTAATAGCCAGTACCTGGAAACAATCTAGATGCCCTCAACCAAAGAATGGATAAAGAAAATGTGGCACATTTACACAATGGAGTACAACTCAGCAGTAAAAAGACAATGACATCTTGAAATTTGCGTGTATATGGATGGAACTAGAAATAACCATCCTGAGTAAGGTAGCTCAGACCCAGAAAGATGAACATGGTATGTACTCAATCATAAGTGGATATTAGATGTAAAGTAAAGGACAACCAGCCTTAGTCCACGACCCCAGAGAAGCCAGGTAACAATGAGACTCCTAAAAGAAACACACAGGATCCCCTCAGAAGGGGAGATAGACAAGATCTCCTGAGAAAATTGTGAGCGTGGAGGTGGGGGAGAAGGAAGGGCAGAAGGGAGAAAGCAGGGGAGAAGTGGTAGGAAGGGGGGAGAATATGAGGGAAGGGGATTGTCAAGATGGGGGAAGGACAGAGATGAGAGCAAGGAAAGAGATATTTTGATTGAGGGAGTCATTATGAGACTTTCAAGAAATCTGGCACTAGGGAAATGCCCAGGAGTCCACAAGGATGACCCCAGCCAAGACCCTAAGCAAATGTGGAAAGGGAGCTTGATCTGGCCTTCCCCTGCAATCGGATGGATGACTACTTTAATTGTCATCTTAGAACTTTTATCCAGCAACTGATGGAAGCAGATGCAGAGATCCACAGAAAAGCACTGGGCTGAGCCCCCAAAGTCGAGTAGAAGAGAAGGAGGAGGGATAATATGAGCACAGAGGTCCAGACCATGATGGGGACACCCACTGAATAGCTCACCTGAGCTAATGGGAGCTCACTGACGCAGAACCAGCATAGGACCAAACTAGGCCCTCTGGACATGGGTGACAGTTACATGGCTGGGACAGTTCATGGGGCCACTGGCAGTGGGACCAGAATTTATCCCTAATGTTTGAACTGGCTTTTTGTAACCCATTCTCTTTGGAGGGATACTTAGCTCAGCTATAGTGGGGAGGGCCTTGGTCCTGCCCCAAAGTGATATGCTAGACTTTGTTGACTCCCCATGGGAAGCTTTACCCTCTCTGAGAAGTGGATGGGGTTTGGGTGAGAGAGAAAGTGGAGGGAGTGGGAGGAGGGTACAGAGTGGGAACTGGGATTGGTATGTAAAATTTCAATTAAATAATAATAAAGCAATTGTGATAACTATGCTTCCGCAAGCAATGGTTTCTGGTGGGATCGCAGGTGGAGAACTCAGTTTTCTTTGTTTTTTTGTCTTTTTTAAAAATTGTTTTTATTACACTATATACTTTTCTCTGCTCCCCTCATTTCCTCCCCTCTCCCCTTCTAACCTTTCCTGTGACCCCCCCCCCATGCACCCAATTTACTCAGGAGATCTTGTTTTTCTCTCCTTCCTATTTAGATCCATGTATGTTTTCCTTTAGGTCTTTGTTTTCTGGATTCTCTGGGGTTGTTAATTGTAGGCTTTTTTTCCTTTGTTTTATGTCTAAAAGCCACTTATGAATGAGCACATATTATATTTTTCTTTCTGAGTTTGAATTATCTCACTCAGTATGGTTTTTTTCTAGAACCATCCATTTGCCTACAAATTTCAAGATGTAATTCATTTTTCCCACTGAGGAGTACTCCATTGTGTAAATGTACCACATTTTGTTTTTATCCATTCTTCTGCTGAGGGGCATCAAGGACAACTCTGAGATTCCTCTATCTTACACCTGTCAGAATGGCCAAGATTAAAAGTACTGCTGACAGCTTATGCTGGAGAGGATGTGGAGCAGTTCCCAGCCTGGTTTCCTGCACATCAGCTACTTTTGTCTCTGTCTCCCCTGTGGCTCTCTTTTTCCTCAACTTGCTCTTGGTTCATGAATGTCAAACTCTCATATACATCCCATTGCAGCCGTCTGCTCGGAATGGCTTGGTTTGGGGTTTTCTTTCTTTAACCTATGAAGAAAAGCAAGGTGTGGTTTTTTGCTTCCACAGCACAGGCTAGGCTAGCTGCTGATGCCATGTCACAGAACTGAGGAGCCTGATCATCAGAGAGCTCTGTCTGGCCCACAGACAGGCCTGGGCTTAGCTACAGTCCTCACTTAAGTGGTCAACAGCGGGCTAGGAATGGTAGCGAGACTGAAGCCTTCAGTCTCCTACAGAAAGCCTCTAGCCACCCACCGTTAGGCCTGGCTATCACAGAGTGGACAAGGGCATGGACCCAGGCTCCCAGGGTGACCAGAGAAACTGTCAGCAGACATCAGCCTAGGCCAGGAATAAGACCTTCAGTCTGGACTGCAGAGATACAGAAAGGATCAACTGTGGGCTTTGGCTGAGATGTCTGAACCAAGACACTCAAGGGCTTTTCATGGAAATGACCAGAACTTGCACTCAGTCCAGGGTACCAAAAGAAGAGCATCAGAGTAGCGGGCACCTGGGGATAGACTTGCTTTCACAGTACAGACGGAAGTCTGGGAGGGGCAAAACCCACAGCCCAGGCTTCCGTGTGTTTGTTAGCTCCAAGCAGCTCCAGGCTGGAGCTTTCCCCAGGAGCGGCAATAAAATAAACTTAGATCCAAAAGGTATTGGATCAACCTCAAATGCTGTCCCCAGGCTCCCTACCACATCTCCTGGATCAATACATCCTTGTGACCCAGCTGGATCCATTTATATACAACAACAGTGGCTTCCTGGAGCCAGTTTTCCAGGTCAAAAGTGATTTTCAAGACATTTCAGGCACGTTGTCATTGGAATACGGTTTTGCAGGTCCAAATTAGCAGCTACCAGAGTCTATAGAGAAGTGTTTCTCTTTAAGTAAACTTCCTTTCCTTTAAAACCTCAGGGAGAAATAACAACTCAAAAGCTATTTTTTTTCCTTCTCCAGTGAAGGTTTTTTGTTGCAAAACCCATGTGCTGTGTGTGCACTCTTGCACAGAGTGCTGGGCACTTTATCACAATCCTATCTGGCGGGCTGTTTGCTACAGAGAAAAAGATCGTTTTCCATTTCGCTCAGAGTTTGCGCAGCCCATAGGACTAAAGGCTGGGGACAATGACACTCGTCCTTGGGGGATGATGGGGGCAAAGGCTCTCAGGTGACTTGCTCTGGAGTTTACCTGCCAATGTGCCCAACTCAGACATTGTTAGGAATGCTCAGGCCCGTGTGAAGGAGAATGTCACCGGGCTCTGATGCCTCTGGCAGGGTATGAACGTTCAGAAGTCATCTACAGACCCAGAGCGCAAATGCCCGTGCTATACTTAATGCAAGCCTGGTGGCTTCCTCCGTGTTTACACTCTTTCTGGGCCAGAGGGTGAGGAGATACTGGATATGTCATTGTTTCTGTGGCAGGGCTTTTGGGTGAATCACAATTATAAGACTATATATGAACCATGAACAAGCTGATAAATTAGACTATGTGTGAAATTATAAAAGGAAAATCATCACCCTGTCATATTTTTTCTTTTCCTCCCTCCTTTTCTCTTTCCCTGCTCTTTCCTTCTCTGTCTTTCACTCTTTTCCTCCCTCCTGTATTTGTCTTCTCTTTCAGTTTTGAAGACAGAGCCTCAGAGAGCCCAGTCTGCGCTCAGCTCCTCCCAATCTGGGAATACAGCTGTGTACCACCATATCCCAATGCATTATCGCTTATCCACAAGGAAATCGATATTATTGAATCATAATAGTTGCCATCGAGGCCAGTCTCCTCCCTGCTAGTTGAGGAAATCAAGAGGAGGACTCCTTAACAATTGAAGACAAGAAAATCGCCTCAGAGGCAGATGCGCTCTCAGCACGCTGGAAGCAGGAGCTATAAATAGAAAGCATGAAGAGCATCCCAGGAGGAAAGGGAGCAGCCTCCCGAGGTCCCTTTTTGTTCTCTAATGTTATAAAAGCCAGGTATGGAGGGAAAGGCATGGCCACCACTCAGACAGCCTTGCCAGGAAAAAAAAAATCCATGCCTCAGACACACTTGGTCCAGACTTAGAAATTAAGATCATTCCATAATCTGTGTTCTGCCTGTCCCAGTTAAAACCTACTTTCTTTATGTTAATAGCATTTTGATCCTGATTTTACTCTTTCTTGAGCCAAAGGTCCTCAGATAAGAACATCTGCATGTGCGCACTCACACACGCACGCATGCACGCACACACACTCACATGCACAAACACACACTGCCTTTCCAGTGGCCTGGTACACACACAGAGATGGGAACCCTAATCCAGCTGTTATTGGATTGTGAGATTCAATCACAGGAAACACTGTGTCTGACTTGTAAGTAGTCTACAAATAATTATTTTTGACAATCTTTTATAATAAAATTACAATACCATCCTGGCGTGATAGCAAATACCTTTAATATTAATACTCGGGACCTATTGACAGGGGGATCATAACCTTGAAAATTTATCTCTTAAAAGATCCAATAGGCAAACAAACAAATGAATAAATAAAATTAACAACCAAAAATACGCACGAGAACACACTGTTTACTATGCAGTAGTGATTTTTTTTAAATTAATTTGCTAAGCAGGAATGAATTACTCCAGTGGAAAGAGAACTAAGACCACAGTGTCAAAGCTGAGTGTGTGGAGAGAACACTCATGAGCTCAGGAATAGCTCTGACAAGCGTCTTCCAGTACAAGTCACCCACTCTGACAAGATCCTAGGTACCACCCTCAGGACTCATACAATGACTGTATTAACCAGCGCCAGTGGTTCCAGAAGTGAGGATGTGCTAGCATGCTGGGCTGGAGGGGAAATATCCTATGAGCCAAGTCCGAGAAGCAGTGACCTTTCCTGAGATCTCAGAATGAGGGGTAGAATGGGCCATTTTCAGTACTGGAACTTTCCAGCATGTTCAGTAATATCTCCGGTTAGTCACTGGACGGACAGCAGGCTGATTGTGTGGAACGAGGAGCCCTGTGCTGTCAGCATTCCTGCCAGCTGCTCCTGTTCCCCCTCCCTCATCGCCAGGAGCACTCAGCTTGTCCATCCATCCTCCTTAGCCGGCACAATAAGAAGGGTGATGCTGGTGAGGACAGGGGAAGGGAGCTCTGCCAGGCTGAGGTGGGGGCTGACGTTCTAGATGCTAGTCCTCTCCCAGGGTACAGAGGTGACCAGCCACGGGAGGCTTATCCCAGCATAGGACACCTACTAGCTTCCTGAGGCCTCCTGGGTCCTGGAAGTGGGGAGAGGTAACCCAAAACAGGTTCCAACCAGATTGGAGCAGGCATCATATGTTTTCTTTCTCATTCGCTCTGCGCTTTGCTTGCAAGTTCAAAAGCATTCTGCAGATTTTACAGATCTCCCCTAAATGGTGACTCGAGAATAAAAGACTGGGTGTGGGGGGGGGCAGGGTGGAGAGACAGACCAGAGGTTAAAAGCATGTGGCACTCTTGTACAGTTCAATTCCTTACCTCCACGGCAGATGGCCCCCAACCCACCTATAACTCTAACTGCAGAGAATCTGAAGACCCTATCCCCTCTGTGGGCACCTTCATCCAAGGGCATACACCCACACACAGATATAGACATGATTTAAAAACTAACTCTTAAAAATTAAGTATTAAAAGGAAAAGGGCCGAGGAGCTGGAATGGTTGCTCAGTCAGCAAAATATTTGTCACACAAGCATGGTGGTTCAGTGAGAGGCACACCACACACACACACACAAGAGGGGAGCAGGGAGAAAGATGCTTGAAAGGATGGAGGCATGTGACATATGCTAACTACAAGTCATCACCTTGCCAAGACTTTTCCTCTTCTACCTGTTGCGATGCTGTTTGTCTGAAGTACATATAATGTAAGCTCAAACTGCAGACATAAACCTTTAAAAGAAACACAATTCTATCAAATCAGTTCCCATGCAGGCAGTGCTGGCGGGGAAGAGAGAGATGATTGACAATTTCCATAACGACCACCATGTTCAGAAGCAGGGCATCATCTGTCTGATGTGGTCTACAGATTTGACTTTCAAAAGTGTCATGTCTATCCAATGGACTGCCAAAAACATGCCCTACAGGAAAAAACAAGGCCAAGTCTATGTTCTTTGATAATTTGGCAGCCTACAGTAGGAACAAGGGCACATGTTGCCAGATTGGGTGAAGGACTCACCTTCCAGGGCGTTTAGGGGTAATTCTGTGTTGTATAGGGAAGGGACACTTGGGAAGATATGTTCAAAAGTGTGTTCCAAAGAGGAAGATGACTGGATGAAGACATGCAGGTAACTATGTGTGGCCTACCTGTCCTATTTCCTGGGGTCCTCCAGTAGCTTGCCTTAGACAAAACTACTGTGAACCTCGGGAGTGAGTGGATCTGTGAGACATGAAGAGTGTCTTCATGCCATGGTACTGAAACCCGAGGCCATGTGGGAGGAAAGTTTCAGAGCCTCAGGGTCCAGCTGGGAAGGTGACCATCTAGGTGGGCTGTTGGGGTGGGGGTCGACCTGAGTGTTCAGTGTTCTCTTTCTATTTCTTTAACTTTGCCCAGTGCTCAACTTTTCTGGTCTGATCCTCACCTGCAGTCTCTCCCGAGGACTCTCCCCTGTGCCACCTAGATGAAGAGTCCCAAACCCATTCCCCGGTTGAATTTCAGCTCATCTCCAGGCACCACGACACCTGGAACCACTAAGTAGCTTTCTGCAACCTTCTCCAGCCTGCTTGGGGACATAGTTCCTCATGCCTTCTTATATGGCCTCTGCTGTAGAGGAAGTCCACCGGGGAGGCCAGACCTTTTTGGTCCAGGTTCTTGCTGTGGTTCGTAAAAGGATGCATAAATGGCCACAGAAGTTCATTGAACTTGGGAGGGGGAATTATTTGCCACAGTAGAAACATTCAGGCTGGGAGGCAACATGGGAGAACTCAAGCCAGGACTGAGTGCAGATGTGGCGTTACAGTTTCAGGGGTCCAGAGCTACAGTGTGGGGGTTGTCTGGTGAAGACTGTTTGGGTTATTTGCCTAAGTCCACTTTTGTAACCATTCTATAACTACACCTTGGCAACCGTGTATTGATGCCTTGAGGCTATGGAGCATGCGCACTAGGGTCAGGTCACTCTTTGCTAAAACTTATCTGTAATGATAGGGGCGCGGGCCTGCTTTTCGTCCCACCCGGCTCCCGCATGGCTAGCTTACCCCAGAAATAACAACACCACAAATTTTATTCATTTAAACACTGCCTGGCCCATTATATCTAGCCTCTTCTT
>LOEQ01005888.1:0-30689 GCA_001685075.1 Bramus lutescens | reverse complement strand
ACTGAGCCAGAGTCCAACTCCAAAACCAGCTCTACATATTTATAAATAAACGCACAGTAATACATATATAAAAATATGTATACAATAATTTCACTTACTAAACCTATTTGAACTTCCCCATCAAGCATGTCATTGTTGTTATAATCCAAACCCCTGCCTTTCCTAGAAGAATGGAGCCCCCAATGCCACTGTTATCAGTCACCACCGTCTTAGAGAATCAGTTCGAAACTAAAATAACCTCCTTAAACATTTCTTTTCATGACACTGTTTTGCCCAAATGCCAAACTTTGCTCCGATGATCCTCCTAAAATATGGCCATGAGATCACTGATGCTTGAGTTTGAACTATTCTGGAAGCCTATGTGAGAGCAGCATTGTATAAAGTTAGTGCAGTTGTCAGGGATGGAAATGGGGTGTGCGGCGTTTCCATAAAGTTCAGTACTGCAGCGGGGAGCATAACCTTTCGGAACAAACTTTTTAAAACTTCCCCAATCAAATCGTCGTTCACAACCGCAATGATGTATTGATAGATTTCTTATTGAATAAAGATAAATTAATAAAGATTGCTGACACTATGATTTTTATCTTAGAAATGGCTGCAAATATAAGACCTGAACAATGACACTATCAACAGACATGCTTACATAGAAAAGGGAAGTCTCATGGGGTCCCACCCACAAAGGGCTACAGTTCACTATTGGCTGCTGAGGAGGGAGAATTAGCCTCTCCCGTGCTTGAGCACCCTGATCAGTTATCCAACACAAAATGGTCAGCCCTGAAAGCATATATACACAGACCGTAGAAGTGGACTCTGGAGGTTGTATTTATATTTTTCTGTATATATTATATTATATCATGTTATATTATTTATAAAATAATCAAAGGGAAAGAGATTATCAAATTGAGAGGGGAAACATGGGAGGAGTTGGGAGAGGGACATGGAAGGGGGAGGAGGGAGAAAATGGAAGGAGGAAATAATGTAATTATATCTTAATTAAATATATATTTAAAATAAATTACGTCATTTATCCTTTTAACAAAAAAGAAAAAGAAACACAATGATTTAATTATGGAAAACAAAGACTTCCAATAATTTCTCCTTGTCATTCTTCAGCATGTGAGTATCAGATTAGTATATACTTGGAATGTCTTGTGCAAAATGTTTTATTTTAAAAATTACCATTTCAGTTGCAGATTTGAATTTCATATAAAAAAATGAAGAATTTTGACTGAGGATTAGAAAATAATATCCAGCAATTTCTAAAATGGTCCTAAATATACATCTGCCATTTTGTACTATGTATTTAATGTAGAGTAGCACGCTTAGCACTGATGATTATAAGTCAAACTATCCGTCAACTCTGAAAAATTATGAAGATGCTCTACATCTTGCATCATTGAACATTCCCCACGATTTAATTCTTTATGTAAAAATGTACAGGCACATCTATCTCATTAGTGTAAAAATTTGCTTTTAACAAATGGCACAATTATATGCATACTAAGCAGTTGATGGTATGTGTATGGTTGTGTGTTTGTTGATGCATGTGCAAGTATGTGAGCATGGTTGTAGAGGTCAGGGGTCAACCTCAGGTGTTGTCCTTTAGATGCAGTATACCTTGGGTTTTTGTTTGTTCGTTTGTTTGAAGACCTCTCATTGGCTTAGAGTTCTCTAATCAGGATAGGCTGGCTGATGAGTGAGCCCTAGGGAATTCCTTGTCTCTGGATGCCCAGTACTAGGATTATAAGCATAAGCCACCAACCACATGCAGTTTGGTTTTTTAATTTTGTTTGTTTGTTTTGGGTTTTTTTTTAATTGCAGATTCTGAGGATTTAATTAGGTCCTCATATCTGAACAGCAAGAACTTTACTGAGTGAGCTGTCTTCTCAGAATTGTTTTTAAATGAATTTCTTTATGGTTCCTTACTAGTGGATGTTTGAATCCTGTACCTATCTTCCACACCTACCCACCTAGGAGCATGTGGAAACTTCCCAGGTGAAAAGGGGTGGCACACAGAGAGAGTTTAAGAACTTCTGTCTTAGAGCACAGATAGGCATCCAGGGCCAACAGCCCTTGCAGCCCAAGTGTCCTGGCCATCTTAGGGCTGGGAGCGGAGGGAATCCACTCTGTAATCCAGTAAACCAATCCTAGCATTCTTATCCAGTGCCAGCTAGGTGCCCCCAGCTGTGTTGAGTATGAGGGAATGTCATAGACAATATAATCCATTTCTGCCTTTTGGGACAAAGTCAGCAGGGGCAACTTGGGGACATAGTAGCAGAACATAGAAGCTGGTTAGGGAACAACAAGGCCCCATTGGATAAGGGCCCACTGCAGGCAGAGGGAGCAAGACAAGGTTTTCTGGAAGAGGCAGGTCCTAAAAGGGCTTGGTGCCTAGGCGTTAAGAGGTATTCCTTCAGGAAGCAGTGATTTGGGTACCCAGTGTGAAGGGAAGGAGCTAGGCACAAAGCCTTTGTGACCATTAGCATTGTTAATGGGACATGGGAGGAAAACCTCAGGCACATCCATGAGGGAGTTTCTAGATTGGGTTGATAGGGGTGCGTAGACTCCCCACTAAATGTGGGCTGCGGTCCCAGTCTGAGGAAGAAAAGCTGACTGAACACAGGGCTGCTCCCATCATGCCTTGTAGCTGCAGATGCAGTGTGACCAGTTATCTTTTCACTTCTGCTGTCCTGCTACTCCTCATAGGATGGACTGCGCCTTCATAAGTGAGGCAAAACAAGCCCTGCCTCCTGTAAGCCGCTGTTTGGTCAGGAATTTTGCCACAACGAGAACGGTGACTTAGATGGCTTCTGAAGGTGACAAGGATCCCACAAGGTCCCAAGTCTACTGTAAGAACAGAGAAATCCAGGAAAATGCCACAATAAACAAAAGCCAAAGGAGGAAGAAGGCTGTAGACAGGGGAAAGGGCAAGCTTAAAGCCCCAACTGAGCCACCCTCAGGAACCCTAGGGTCCTCAGGTGGGGGAATGGAGATACAGGATGGTATTGCAGCTTCATGGATCCTCGAGAGGCAGGCATGAGGGATTAGCGATGCTAAGGAACTCCTAGAGGAGGATGGGAAGAGAGAAGAAGGCCCTTTGAGAGACACCCATCCCAGCACATCTGCCCTGTGCAGAAGACTGGAGCAAGTGGTGTTGATGGAGAGAGCCTTTCGAGTTTCAACCTGCTGGACAGTTCAAAGACATCATCTGGGAGCCCTAGGCACCCTGGCGTCAATACTGCTTGCAGAAGAGCCCCCCTCCCCATTTCTCAGCAAACTTGTTGCTGGCTGAGCACCCAGGGGTGGCAGATTTAAAGTATAGCAAAAACGATACTCCCTGCGTGGACGGCGGTGCTTGACAATCATGGGAAAAGCAGGCAGTAACAGAACATGTGTGTGCTCACTACAGTTACATGAGATGATGTTTGGTCAGTCTTGCCAGGGCTAAGAGGCTGTATTATCACCATCATCTTTGTTATTAGCAAAACAAAGAGAGCTATTTCTACCAGGAAGCTTCCATAGGCAGCGTAGAGCCTTAACCAATGGTAAGGTTTCTTCTATTCTACCAAAAGGGAGTTTCTACAAGTGGTAGTAATGGCCTACAGGGTAGGGTCAAGGGCAGGCTGTAGGTCCCCACACTCTCTTGTGAAAGGTTGCAAGGCTTAGGATAAGGTACAGGGATGGGATAGGCGTACCCAGTATATTCCTTCTAAAGAAACAGTTCCCAGAGCCATACATTCAAGAGGTAAGAAATGCCTGACTGGCCCTGTCTCAAGTGAGCCCACCAAGGCTCTTCAAGGCTGGGACTGGTCAGAACAGATAACTCTAAGACAGAGGCTAGCGTGACCTCTATTCTGCAGTCAGCTTTCTGGAGAACTCCAATCTCTGAGAAGCAAACAATGGAAAGAAGACACATCTGTCAGCCGCCCATGATGCCACCTGCCACCAGCTGGACCACACAGAGCAGCATGCCAGTAACATGGAACCACAGCAATACTCAGGTTGCGTTCCAGGCCTCCGTGCTGTTCATTTTTCCTCCTTGAGTGGAATACATGTCCATTCTGGCAACCCTGGTGGTCATTTCTCCTTTCCTCTATCATTTGTAATCTCCTAAGGCTCTTCAGGGACCCAGGATGGGCTCCCCTAACTGCCAGACACAAGTCTGTCCTTGCTCTGGGTGTCTTGAACTCTGATGTGTCACCTTTAGACATTAAGCTCCTAAGAGAGGCTCAGTTCAGCCATTCCTTCGTGTGTAGCTGGCTTCTAACATGGTAGGCTTAGCCAACATGAGCCCTGAGAAGTCATTTCTAGATTTAATGAAGCATCATGAGTCATGTGCTGTTGAGAGCGAGGTGGGGGAGGCATAGAAACCAGCTCACGAGATGACATCATTTTCAGAGATATTAGGTAGGTCATTCCCATATTCAGGCTGCAAAATGAAATGCTAATGACAAATAAGAAGCTCCACTTGACAGAATGAAAAAAGCAGACCTTTGGCTCGAGGAGCCCACGTCTCCTGACCAGCAGGCTTTATTCCACCCAGTAGTGTTGAGTTCCAACTTTCTCCCTGGGCAACGCCCAAGAAGCCTGTGAGGACTGTGTTCACACTAGCACCCCACCCTCAACCCTGCCAAGACTGCTGAGTTTTTTTCCTTAAACTCTTGGTTTTGGTGAGTGAGATGAAAGCCTTTTGTGTGCCACCTCACACAAGATCAGGTCGTGAATGTCTAAAATAGAAGTTGGGCAGTGAGCAGTGTGGAGGACCCAGCGCTTGTGACTTTCAGCTGAAGAAACTTTCAGTTCCCCAACACAGCCCAACTAAAAGGATTTGGACCTTTATTTCCACGTGGATAAAGATGCTTAGGAGACTGGAGATACGGTTGGTAAGTGCCTGCCTTGCAAGCAATATCTGAGCTCTATGTCCAGAACCCATATGAAAACAAAGCAAGCAAAAAACAGTTGGACAGGATGACCAAGGTTTGTGACCCCGGCTCTGGGGAGGCAGAGATGGGCATGTCCCTAGGGCTTACTGCCCAGCCAGTTTAGTCTATTGGTGAGTAGGACCCAGACGTGAAGACTCTCTCTCCACAAACAAGGTTGTCTTTTGACCTCTACACAAACACCCTTATCCCTACACACACACAGTAGAGCTTGGTGCCTATCCAGAAATGCCACGCAATGAGACCATGTCACACTCAAGCTTCTTCTCAGTGTTCTCATCCCACAAACAAGAAACTCAAACCCAGTGAGTCTTTGATCTGCCCAAGCCCAACAGAAGCCAAGCAATGTCCAGAATGAGGCGTGAACTTGGTTCCCAGCTCGTGGGATTTCAATTATGCCTGCTAGGAAAGTGTGCTCTCCTTACCCAGGAAACTTTTCTTTATGACAGAGACAGTTAAACAAAACCCCAACCAATAAAAATTCAGAGTTGAGCAGTCCAGTCCCATAAATTTGAATGAGAGCAAAGGGGGGATCACAGAGGAATGGTGAGGGAGAGGAAAGGGGAGGGAGGAAATGATGTAATTACATTATAATATCAAAAAGTGAAAAAAATTTTTTAAAAAGAAGGTATGTTCAAGTCCTGGCATGTGCCGAGTGGGACTTTATCTTGGAACATGGTCTTTACAGATATAATTAGTAAGATGAGGTCCTGACTGAGTGGGGTGGGGCCTAACCCAGTAACCGATCCAGAAATACAAAAGGGAAGACCACCCAGGAAGGCAGAAGCAGAGACTGGAGGTGATGCTACAAGGAATACCATGATCACCAGCAACCAGCGAACAGGGGACAGAACTGCCACCCAACCTTCAAGGAAAGCTAGACCCAACAAACTGGGACCTTAGACTTCTGGCCTCCTGAGCCATGGGAGAATCAATTTCCATAAACTGCGTGCACGCGCGCGTGTGTGTGTGCGCGCGCGCACGCGCACGTGCATGTGTGCATGCATGCAAACCAGTTTGTGGTTCTCTGTTGGAAACTAACATGACAGGAGGCCCGGAAAGTGCCTTCCTGAGTGGTCAGAACTAGAATATGAGAACAGAGGATACACCTCTGACCCAGAGCTCTCTTGGCCACCTTGGGGAGAAGGAGTGAAATATGACTGCCATCGACCACAGCGCTAATGAGTGCCCACATCCAGAACGAGGAACAGAAAGTGATCTCTTGCTTTAGACCAAACTTGAGAACCTCAGCTAAACTAGACTAGTGTTCAAGACCCCAGGGTTCCCCTCAGAGGACCATGGTATGCACAGCACACAATCCAGAAGCCAATTCACACCGAGCCTGTCCAACTTCCCAGCCCACTGATAAGCGGTCCCAGGGGGCAGGCTAATTCTATGAATTGCCAATGCTTCTTTGGGGCCATGTGGCCTTGCTACACATGTACTTTCAGAGTTGGTAAAAAGGCAGAGATTATTCCAAGAGCATCAGCCCCCAGACTGCCAAGATGCTTCTAAATGGAGCTTACCATCACCAAGGTTTGAAGTAATTGTCTTCTCCCTAATCAGATCATCCCTGCCACCCAGGCAGTTCCAACACCCAGGGCAGAGGGGAGGCAGGAGCCAAGTGGAGTGGGTGAGACAAATCTTTTCCAGTTTGCCCCCGGGGGCAGCAACACATGTGAGCAGTCAATGAAGGACCCTCCAGAGGGCTATACATTTCCCAGAGTTTCAGTTCAAGTTCATTTCTCCTCTCAGAACTGTTCAGGGTGATCCAACATGTGTGAGGGTTGTTTCAGTCTGTTTGGGGTTCTTTTGTGAAACTGTCAAAACAATGACCTCATTTGGAGCCATCTGCTAGCATAGGAGATTGGCACCGAGCTCACTGCTGACTCGTTGAGCTGGAGCAATCAATTCAAGATGGCCACTCTGAGTACATGGCTCACTCGACAAGACTGGAACTGATAACAGATTGCTCCAGACCTTCTGCAGATTTCCAAATGACGTTCATAAAGCCACCAATGGCTGCCTGCCAAGCATGGCAAAGGAGAGACACTACCCACTAACCCAGAAACATGGAACCTCATTGCTCTCCCCGCTGTGTCTTGCCTGAGCAGCAACATGTAGGGCCAAGGGAATGTGATTTAATCAGAGTAAACAGTCCTCTTTGGAGCAGCAAGCATGTGAGTACCATCAGCCTGAAGACAGCAAGAGTCAATGACCTTTTTCTGATGCCATGTGGCAGCACCAGGCCTCTCCCAGAAACACCAGACTCTGAGAAGAGGTATCACTGTGGAGGTAAGTCAGGCCTGGTTTGTGATCTCTGGGAAGAGGGTGAACCGAGACATCTCATCAGGACCTAAAGCCCGTGGGCATCTGGAATCATGACCGAGGCTGCTGGGCACAGCTTTTCTGCAGCCTGGGCAATTAGAGAGCAGGTGTGCTTGCGAGGAGCCACTTTTCATTGCAAGTCTTCCCTCATTTCTCTGGGAAGCAGGAGGAAGCAACTCAAGAATCACACAGGAAAATTATTTTTGACCCAGTCAGTGGTTGTTGCCACCTTGTTCCATGAGGTGGCTAATTGGAGCAACTCAACAGAGCTTTCCAGGTTCTGAGAGGGGGCTGAGTTCAGAGGCCTTCTGTGCACTCCCTCGGGCCAGGGAAGAGCCAGTAACACATCTCATATTTCCTTCAGTCATAATAGCTAGGTGGGTTGGTGATGGGGTTGGGGGGCCTAATGTTACAGAAAACCAACAAATAGGAATTTCTCACAATAGAAACAGTGACAGACCTCTTGCACATGAGTTAAGTATGGTGTGAGCCTGGAGTTGTATCCAAAAGGGGGCCTAATTACCCTGAACTTGGTTCAAGGGGGTTGATAGGTATTTGGAAGTAGATTACCATGACTACCAATACAGAACAAAATAAGAGGGGTACATAAGATATAATCAAAGAAACATTGTTAGGGCCAAATGAGGTCAGGAGGGAGGGAAATAAAAAGATTGGGATCAGCCTGAAGGCATTACTCTTTAATTGACCAAAGTCACACAGATATTGGTGCCAAGTACTTTCACTAAGAAATAAATTTTACATACTTTCCTTTTAGCATGGACTAGATATCTACATGCAAAGCAAACCCTCTGATAATAATCATATTTATGTCGAGAAGAGGAATTATAAAGAAAAATCACACTAGTAAAATTACTACACACACACACACACACACACACACACACACCCTACCCAGTTCCCCAGCCCACCCTCATCTGCCTCAAAAACTGAACTCTGATGCAGAGTCAAGGCAGAGCTATTCTGAACACCACTCTTCCCTCCCTGTCTTTAGAAACCCAACTGAACCTCAGATTGCAGACAATTCGATGCTCTGTAAAGAATATGCTAATTAATATTCACCCGGGAACAAAGCCAGAGAAGACCAACTGCTTCCTGGTAGGCATAGTTTAGTATTCAACTTTTGCTATATCAAAAGTCATCAGTGACTTGTGGGGGGGGTGGAGCTATAATCGTTTATGCAGCCTTGGAGTATAAAATTTCAAATACAATGACTTCGCTAAGACTACCAAAACCTGGCATTTTTGTGTGAAAAAACTCAGTCTAGTTTTACAATAACTGGAACATTATAGCTTACGTTTTTAAAAAGAATCACATTTTATTCAAGCTTCACTTAACAAACCTTATAGCCAAGAGTAATAAAGCAACCCCTCTGGCTCAGGAATTAACTCCAATGCATTGAAATCCATAGCTAGGAAGACACAAAATGCCCATTGTAGTGTATCCAACTGCAGTGCAAGCACACATTGAATCACCTTATTGCCTTGATGACATAGCCACCAAAACTATACAGCAAGTGTGTCTTATATTTAAATACCCATACATGTGACAGTTATTACTTCCAGTCTTAAGACAGAGCCCAAATAGTTTCAGCCAGAGCCATGGATGATGCAAAGGCTCCCTTATCCCACAAGACTCAAACAGAGCAAGAGGACACTTAGGAAGTCATGGAAAGTGGAAGTGGGGTTGCCCCATCTACAACCTAGATCCTCTTCCTTATTCGTTTTATGCCCATGAAAGGGTGTTCTAAGGTAATGGCCTAGACATGAGGTGTCCTTACAAGCCCCTCAGTGCTGGGTACCATGAGTATCTCAACTGAGGCAGGCAGGACAAGGCTGCCTTTGACCATCCTGATGAGAAAGCAGTTCCTGTCTCCTGAGATGCTGAGACTCCCCAGTTCAAAGCAAAGAGCCACTGGCCAGGTGAGGCGGAACTTTCACTTCCTTCTAGCTCCCATGCCCAAGGCATACCATCAGCTTCTGCTGGGATCCATGGGGTCCATAGAATACAAACTATCCTAGCAGACAGAAAACGGAAAAGATAGAGCAAGCTGGAAAATGCAAGGCAAATTGGCAATGAATATTTATATGGTCAGGGATGTCTCAATTTGGATTCAATCTAAATCTAAAACAAATTGCTTCATCAGATCACGGCTCCAAGGAGGCCAGGGTGGAGCAATAACTGATTGCATTCACCCCGGAAATAGAATTGAATTCTCTGCCTCCCACCAGCTGACACCCTGGCAGGTTTCTTTTCTTCTCACGCCTTGGTTTTCTCATCTGTAAAATGTAGATTAGCCCATGCTTCAAAGAGCTGCACAGAGGATCTGTGCTCCTTGCTCAATTATTTGCAGTCCCTGGAGCATTTGCAATCCTCCAGGCTTCTGCCTGAAGAGTGCTGACGCTGCTGTCCCGGTGACTGAATTCTTTTGGTCTTAGCTTCAACGTCAACTTCTTGGAGAGAGTATTCTGCTGACCTGGATCAGACAGGCATCCTATCCTACTCATTTCTTTCATTCTCCTTACAATATCCTAAATCATCTAGTTTGTTTAATAACTTCCTTATCATCCACTCTCTAAACACACACACACACACACACACACACACACACACATGATGGTGACCCCTTTGAATGCCAAAATCCTGCCAGCTTTATTCCTTACCTCATTTCTACAGCCTCAAACAGGACTTAGACTGAGCAGGAACCTGATAAATGTCTATTGTTGAATGAACAAACACACAAAGTGTTGGACAAATATTAGGTCTTCAAAAATTTCTGACCCAATAAATGAATAAATAAGGCTTGAGAGGTTTCTCATCTGGGCCTGCATCCTCTGCCTGTTTGTGGCAGGGTAGGAGAGCTCAGAGGCTTTTCAACCAGACAAGAGCCCAGATCCCGGCTCTCTGGTGTGACCCTAGGTTGACCAGTCATCCAGGCCCCCCTGAAGTGAAGGGGTAACTCTCTGATGTAATTGCACTCATGTGAGGATTTAATATAAAGAAAAACAAATTGGCCAGTAAGTAGTATTGGTTAAAGGACTCTCAAGGCCAAGTGGAAAAACGTAAATGGAAGACCCCTATTCAAAGTTAGGAAGCATTTCCCGTGCTAACAGCAGAGGACCAAAGTCAGCACAGGACCCTTCTTAGCATGGGGTCTTGGGAGGACCCACAAAGCTGGCCTCGTTACCAAGCCTAGTGTCTGGAACACAGTAAAACTCTTAACAAATGAGTGCCTTCTCTTCTCATTAAAAATCTGATGTAAGGAAATGAGACAGATTGTGGCTATTGGCTGAACAAAGGGATCCTGAGTGTGGAATTTCTGGTAGTGATAACCATCCAGGCTAATTATCTACTTGGTGAATTATTCAGATACTTGGCCTGTCTCTTTTTAGTCCTTTGAGTAATATCCCTGCCCATTTGATAATTCAAAAATAGAATCTCCCATCCCCCACTTGTCACCATTTTACAAATCACCATTGAAATAAAAAGCTGAAACTTACAGGCTCATACTTGGACAGAAAAAAAAGCATACTATATTTGTCCCCTGTGGTCCTGCTTATTCAGTATGCATTTATTGGTCACCTGTAATGGCAGACCCAGTACACTGTTTTAGACAGGTAAAATGGACAGTCACTGAGACACGGAGCTGGCTTGAATCAGAGCTCTTATGACTGAAGGAGATTAGGCCACCTTCTTAGTAAGTCTGCTCCTCTGCTCCAAATAAATAAAGGTTTTGCTACACAAAGGGAAAGTATATTGGTCGTTTGGTTATGGAGTTCTAGAGACCAGCTCAGGGACACTATGACATGTCCTGCATATTTACTATGAGCAAAGATGAGATGCCAAGATGTCCTGCATATTTACTGTGGGCAAAGATGAGATGCCAAGATTGAAAAGGCTCCATTGTTTACCCATATCTGCATGTAGACAGCAGGATAGACAGAGCTGCCCACTGCCCAGCTCTACTGGGCCTGAGAAGCCAACTGACCCATGAAGAGGAGAGTTCCGGACATGGGTTTATGGTAGGTGTCTCAGTTGACTCAGCAGAAAAACATAGGAATCAAAATCCTTCAAAGAATACACTGCTTTTTTTTCCTTAAGTGGTGTGTGTGTGTGTGTGTGTACATGTGAATGTGTATGCATGTATGTGGATGCATGTGAATGACTGTGCATGTCAGAGCTCAACCTCAGATTCTTCCTCAATCACTTTTCACCTCACTTTTTGAGAAAAGATGTCTTACTGAGCCCAGTGCTTACTGATTCAACAAGAGGTCAACCTCAGATGTCACTCCTCAGACAACACTCACTTTTCTTCCTTTGAGACCGTCTCTCTCATGGGCCTGGAGCTCACCAAGAAGACTAAAGTAGGTGGCCAACAAGCTGCAGGGATCTTCCCATGTTTTTCTCCTAAGAACTAGTACTATAGCTACATGCTCTCCATACCTGACTTATTACATAGTAGCTTGGGGTTTGAACTTGGATCCCGAGTGCTTGTGTGGCAAGCACTTCTCAACTGAGCCATCTCCCCAGTCCATACCTTTGCCAAAGTCCTTGTCTCTCCCAACAAATAAATATTCCAGCCTGGAGATGAGGAGGCTTAGATTTTAAGATTATAAAAATGCCAGTGTTTTTTTTTCTTAAATTAAACCTTTCTTCCATGATATACTGGACACAGAGACTTTGTATCCATGATTTCAAACATCTGGAAGGGAAAAAGAAGGCATGGAAGGCAGGCAGGCCCCAGCCATTTCCAAATATCCAGATGTTTGGCATCATTTTGTCCTTGCTGTAGTGTGTGGGCATCCCATCGTCAACAGAAGTAGAATCACTTCCAAGAACCAGACTCAGAGAATGGTTTTCTGGGAACAGAGATACCTTATCATGCACCGTTTCTTGCAGAAATGAATTATCCCTGCTCTATTTAGTAAATCAAGAATAAGAGGTGAAAATGAACAGGCGAAAAGCTTAGAGTAGAGGCTGGGGAGAAGGCACAGTGGGCAGAGTCCTTGCCATGGGAAGAACGTGGGGATCTGAGTTCAGGACCCCCAAAAGTCACATAAAAACCCAGCTATGGGGCTAGAGTGATGGGTCAGAGGTTAAGAGCACTGACTGCTCTGCCAGTGGTCCTGAGTTCAATTCCCAGCAACCACATGGTGGCTCGCAACCACATGGTGGCTCACAATCACCTGTAATGAGATCTGATGCCCTCTTCTGGGCTGCAGGCATACATGCAGACAGAACACAGTATACATAATAAATAAATCTTTTTAAAAAATCCAGCTGTGATGATCCAGTGATGGGGAGGCAGACACAGGAGGATCCCTGGGGCTTACTGGCCATCACCTTAGCTTTCTTTGGTGAGTTCCAGGCTAGCGAAAAGACCCTGTATCTAAAACAGGACAGATGGTCCAGCGGCTAGGAGCCCTGGCTGTTCTTCCAGATGACTCAGGTTTGTTCTCAGGATCTACAGGGTGGTTGGAAACTGGCTCTAACTAGTTTCCTTCTTCTGGGTTCTATTGGCACTGCACGCATGGGGTGCATAGACATATAGGCAGGCAACGCACCTATACACATTAAAAATAAGATTTTAGAAAATGTTAAAGAATAAAACCCAAAAGTGGATGACTCCTGCGAAATTACTTCTGAAGTTGACCTCTGCCCCACTACACACATGCACACACACATGCACCCACATAAACCTGTACACACACACACATGTACACACATGTACTCACACACACACACATAATACACAAACACAGGCACACACACACACACACACAAAGCTTAGGATAACATTTCTGAAAGAAAAAGTTATTTTCCCTCTCTAATCTACCCAAATTCTATTTTAAAAGTAGTTTATTGCTTTTCTTTAATCATGGTACTTGTTCCCGGGCTTGGTAATGAAAATATTGCTTAAACAGTGAATGTTTTAATGGACAGAGCCCCCCAGTAGGAGTCAGAGAACTTTGATTGTAGCCGGTTCTACCTCGATGCTGTGGGCACATTTGGCAATATGTCTACAACGTGTCTGCCTTGCTTCCTGTGAACCATAGGTGTTAAATGGGATGGGCTGGCAGCCCCATTCTAAAGCCTGAGGATGACAGACAAGTGTTTACAGAACCCATAATGCTAGCATTTCACAGATCATGTAACACTGCGTAGTTTTGAAAGCATTTTCAAGCAAGGCTCATTGGATCCCTGCAGTGAGTCTGTAAGTCAAAATGGTGACCAGTTTGCTCACTGTAAAGAGTCACAGGGAATTCTGGGTGCAGATACAGTTTGTAGACGATAGAGAAGTCTTCCCATCAGGTGCTTGGATTTGGATGTTCATTCCCATCTCCCCAAGACACAAGCTGTCTTTCAATTGCATTGTGAAACATCTCCAACCTTGGTTAAGTATGTTCATGGTCTCAAGGACATTGTTATCTTTTGATACACTCCATAACAGAGTGCAGGTGCCACACTAAAGGTCTTCAAGCCTCATGTGGGTTCACTGATTTCTAACTAAACTGGGTCTGAAATTTAAAAATGATGATGGAACTCCATGGTACCATTTAAAACTCAGGAATATCTTATGGTGCCAGAGTCTCAGGGTGTGTTTGGATGTATTATTTATGTTTACCTAAAATTACACCTCAGGCATTGAAGTTTTGTGTGTGTGTGTGTGTGTGTGTGTGTACTCAGCATCAGGCATGAGAAACCTCTCCTTGAATTTTGTTTAGAGAAGTCCAAGAGACTTCCAAAACAATATGACCTATTGCAATTGTCTGTGGTTGCCTCCCAGAGGTTGAAGGTAAATTACTCTTGCTGAAGAGAAGCCTTATACTTGGGACAGAGAACTCAGAAGATTCTAGCTAGATCTGACTTGAAAACCTCATCTCTGAGGACTAGCTTTCACAGTACCAGAAGGTGCTAGGCAAGCTGCCAAAGAGGGGGAGGCGGGGGGGNGGGGGGAGTAGCCTATTCTACACAACTATGATGCCTGGGAACCTCAACAAGGACCATCATGCCAAGAGCTGGGTGGGGCATAGGCAAAAATATGGCACTCGTGTCTTGACAGTAATCAACAGCTGTCTGGATTTAAGATCTGCTCAATGGGAGGGGAAATCATGCCTGGTACTAGAAACCTAGCCAAATACTCCAGAGCCAGTGAGGACATGGATATTGGGGGAGCACTCACATCTAACAATAGACCAATATAACACCTAACTGCATTCTAAATACTTACCCTTATTATCTAATATCTAATTTAGATAATATCCTTACCTACAGATAAAGGTAGCTCTCACCCCTCATCAAAGAAACTTCTCTTTGCAGCAGATGGAAACAATTACAGAAATCCTAACTGGCCAAAATCCAGGGAGTGACTGATTGTGACTGCCCGTGGATCCATCAACAACACAACTCCTGCACCTAAGGCTTAGGTACCATTTCAGAAGAGAGGTCAGAAAAATTGTAAAACAGACAAGATACAGAAAGTCTACTGTACAATTATATCTCCTAGAAATGACAGGGGGCCTATAGCCACAGCAACATCACTGCCTAAATAAGACCCAAACAATGACAATAGTAATAGGCAATCTAACATGGACGGGGGGACATCCCAAGGGGCCCCATCCCTGGATGAGGGGCTGCAGGCAACTAAAGCCTGCTGAGAGTGGAAGAAATTAGTCATCCCTGGGGATGAATCTTCTAGTGGTCATTCAATTCCAAGTGGTCATCCCAGAAATCATATACTTACAGGCTCAGCAGGTTGTACGCATATAATTGTGTTGGGGGGTGTATTAATTAAAGAAAAAGAGGCCATAGACTTGAGAGGGAGTTGGGGGGATGGCAGGTGTTGGAGGAAGGGAAGGGAAGGGGAAATAATGTAATTATATTCACTGACAAATTTTAAGAGTATTTTTAAGAACGGTAAGACTGTTTAAGAAGCAGGACAGCCAGGCCACAGAAGTTCCTAGCAGCCAATGTGTGAGAACTTGATCCCCAAAACGAGTAATGACAATTGTGGACTCTAACTCATCCAATAAAATAACAGTTTTTGGGTTCATGTGGCCTTTTCGATATTCATAAGTATAATTATTGTTAGATTAGGGAGGTCTTCTTGGGAATTTCAAATTGGAAAATGCAGACAGAAAGAGGGCACTAGGAAACTTCAGGATAACAATAGGTGATGTCCACAGCCATGGGTTCACAGATCCTTTCACGGGGATGATGAAGATCAGGGGAGGAAACCTAGAAGAGAAACAGAATTTCCTTAGTGTCAGTTTATCTCCCTCAACATCTACTGACTCAATACTGAAATAATACTGCTTTTACAGCAGAGAAAACTGGCAGACACCTTAGCCATGAGATTGAGGTCAGGGTCATGTATAACAGGGCATCACCGGCAACCCTGAGAGGTACACGGAAACATTACTGTAGTATGCTTGTCAAACGTTCATCACCCCACACTTAATGAGAAAATATTGTGCAAACCTAAAGACTGGCTAAAGGCAGCTGCTCTGCAATGATCAAAACTGTCAAGATCACCAGGCATGATGGCACATGCCTCTAATCCCAGCAGCACTCAGGAGGCAGTTCAAAGACACCAACTTTGAAAGGAAAGGGAACGGAGAGCTGAGGAGAGGGAAGAAAGAGGGGAGCAGAAAAGGAGGAGAAGGAAAAGGAAGGGGAGGAGCAAGGAAGGGGATGGAAGGAACGAAGGAAGGAGAGAAGAGGGGACCATCACAGTTGGCAAATGTTGAAGCAAGGAACTAGGGGGCGATGTGGACTCCTGTGGAAAACTAGCAAACCTGGGTAAGAGCTTGAGCTTCGCCAGTGAACACTTGCTGTCTTCTCCCGATCATTATACAATGCTTATATAATTGGCTAACTTTAGGAGACACTAGATGAAGGATATGTCAAAATTCTGTACAATTTTGCAACTTTTCAGAAAGTCTAAACTCAGTTTTAAAAAATGAAAATAGCCCTGGAGCCATTGTGACAGTTGTCTGGGCTCCTCAAAGCCCAAGCTGACTTGCCAGGAGAGACAGCCAGGGTAATTCTCCATGCTGGCTCTTGTTCCAAAGAGTGTCTCTTTAGGGAGTGGGATCCAGGAGACCCCCAGACCACATTCTGATCTTGCCAGTTTTCTGACAATCCAGCTATTGGAAACCATCATGCCTTCTGGCCAGCGCATCCATTGCAAATAGTGTACGAACTTAGTGCCTCCTCGGAGACAATGTCTGCACTGTCTCACCCTGAATGCAGAAAGCGTGAGCCAAAATAGTCCCAGAGATCTTCAATAACAAACACATCTTCTTCATTTCGATCGCGTTGATCCTGCTTCATTTCACACAGCTTCAAGGGCAAAGTAGGCAGCACTCAGATGCCACAAGTTCTGTGTCCAGTTCCTGCCTCCAACTGTGTCCCCCAGCAATTCCAATGCCACGCTCTCATCCTTCGTGGGTGGAGAGCGCATGTTAGCACCTTGCATTTTCTACATCTTTGGGGGTTGCCGATTTTTCCAGAAAACACACACCTCTGAGTCCATGGTGCATGTCCCAAAGGTATAAACTGGGAGCCACATACACAGCTGATAATTTAATCACAGTCGCACTCAGATACATTAGAAACAGCGCCAGCGCCACTGCCTAGAAATTAAGCAGCTTCCTGCAGTTTCTGCATTTTATTCCCGAAATGAGAGGTATTTCTCTTCATGAGCCACAAATCTCTGCTTCTGCTGGGAATTGGATGGGTAGAAGAAGGTCCTTCCTGAATTTGGACCTACCTCCTTGTGTGTATGTGTTCGTGTGTGTGTGTGTGTGTGTGTGTGTGCATGCATATGCTATTATGAGGGCAAGCGTGTGGAGGCCAGAGGAAAATCCCAGCTGTTCTTCATCCCTGGTACCATACACTTCATTGTTTTTAAAGATAGTGTCTCTCTATGGAAAAAATTACCAGTCAGGCTAACCTGGCTGGCCAGCAAGACCCAGAGATTGGCCTGTCTCCAGCCACCCATCACTAGGTTACAAGCATGTATGCCACCACACTTGGCTCATTTCACATGGCTTCTGAGGCTTGAGCTCTGGCCATTCTCCTTGCAAATACTTTTCCAGCTGTACCATCCCTACCTCTTGATTCCTATCTCAGTCAACCAGTACCTAATGGATTCCTTCATCCTAGCTTGAGAGATTGGCTTCAATGGAAGTTTAAGAGTTGGACCCTACCTGGAAGGGTCTTATAGTCTGGTATAAACTGGAATTATCATCTTTAAGTAGTTAAGTCTGAGACTAGAATTTACTATGTAACATCTCAGGTTGCTGGGATCCAAGGAAAGGAGAGCAAAATAGTCAGAAAAAGAACTTCAGGTGGAAGTGAGGTCTTTTATCTATTTAGCCAACAAGTATATGAAAGTTCATTCATGTGACAAGCTGCTCAAAGTAACTCTGTGTGAAACAGAAAAAAAATAAAAACAAGTAGGTAGGTGTATTTCAGATAGTTGGAGATAAATTTGGAAAAATTAAATTGGAAAATCTGTAAATTGGTAGACTATTGGGTTTAGCCAAACTACCATCTTAACCACACATGTCCACCCAGGCAAATTCAAGGCCACCACAAGTTTATGCTCAGGCTTGCACAACTCTTAAGATCTGAAATCTCGACCCAGTTAAGGTTCTACACCTTGGGAGTAAGTTAGGTTTAACCCTACAAATGAATAGGATGAAAGCTAATTAGGGGCTGAAATGATTTCTCAGTGGTCGGAACCCAGCTGCTCTTCCAGAGGACTCAGGTTCAACTCCCAGCACCCACATGCAGGCTAGTGATCACCTGTAAATCTAGATCAAGAGGGTCTGATGCCTCTTCTGGCCTCCATAGGCACCAGGCATGCATTGGTACACAGGCATATGTGGAAGCAAAATACTCACATACATAAAATTAAAACATATTTAAAAATCCAATCAGACCTCCATTTTGTTCATTTCTTTATAAAAATCTCAGAACTCAAAGACTGGTGTCCTTTTCTCCTGTTATTTTCAGAAAGAAGAAATTATGCCAAAAGGGAAAACCCACGAGTTTTCATGGCTTATCGGCCCCCTGTCTCCTCCTTGATAAATCTACACTTACTTACCCAGCTGTCAATGTTTGATTGAACACCAGCTATGACTGTGGTATTCTCAGCACCTAGGACAGTGCCCAATGCATCACAGATGTTCAACAATGTTTGTCAAACGAAATGATTGCATGGGGCTTTAGGCTTGACCACACTTAATTAACATAATATGAGACGGGAAGATGTGGTTAGGGTGTTCTTTTTAGCTCTTACACATTTATGGATTCATCTTTTAAGGAGGCAAAGAGCTTTTAAAATAGAAAGTTTGTCCTGTAGACAAACTCTTGTATAATTATTTGTTCATGGAGGTAATAAGGCCAGGCATCTAGCTACCAAGAAAACTCCTGTGAGTGTCCACTACAAAAAGATACTAGGACACCCACTGAAATCCATGGCACAGTTTATGCTATAGATCACTTTCTTTAACAAAGACCATTAAAGCAAGCCTAACTTAGAAGAAATCGCATAGCCTTGACAAGTCTCCATTACTGAAAGTGTTCCTCTAGCTAGACCTTATGGTGCTACACCTTTATCATTAGGGGATCCATCTGTGAAGTCTGGGTGAAGCACAATTAATAAAAACTCAGAGAAATTAGGGTTCAACCTGAAGATGCAAAAAGCAAAACAGCCAGCCACTGGCTCTTACCTTGACCTCAGTCCAAGATGTCGATCCTGCCTCCAGGAATCTCAGAATGAGACTGTGTCTGAGAGCTGTCTCCTCCAGTCTTTTATTCCTCTCTAGGGCTGGGATTAAAGGCGTGTACTACTGGGATTAAGGGCATGCACCACTACCACCTGGTTTCTATGGCAAGCTAATGTGGGTCCTGGGATTTAAGGTGTGTTATTGCTGCCTGGTCTATAAGGCTGGGCAGTGTGACTGTTTTACTTTTCTGATCCTCACGCAAGTTTTATTTATTAAAATGCAAGTGAAATTCCACTGTATCTGGGTGCTGTATCCTCAAGAGTGTGATGGTGTGATGGCCAATACAGATTGTCAACTTGACAATGAATTATAGCCATTGAAGAGACGAGACAACCTTTGGGCATGACCTGTGAGGGATTATCTAGAATAGGTTGATTGACAGGTTGATCCACCCTAAACGTGGGTGGTGGTGTCCCATGGGCTGAGGTCCTGCAGTGAATAAAAGGAGCCAGCATTTTCCACTCTACTCCCTGGCTGTGGCTGCAACGTGACCAGCTGCCTTGAGCTCCTGACCCCATGAACTTCTCACCATGATGGACTGTACCTTCCAACTGGGAGCCAAATAAACCTTTCCTTCCTGTTTCTGTCAGTGTTTCCTCACAGCAACAAAAGAGTAGCTAATACAGACAATGATTAGCAAACTGAGCTGAACTGGGATGAGCCCCACCTGTAGCATGATTAATAAAAAAATCAGAGACAGATACTGGGGTTCAACCTGAAGGTCAGACAATCAAAACAACCAGCCACTGGCTCTTACCTCTACCTCAGTCCGAAATGGTGATCCTGCCTCCAGGAATCTAAGAATGAGAGCACTTGCTAAGAGCTTCAGGGGAACTGCCACACTCCCCCAAGGAGGTGGGCTTTACTTCAGCCAACTTCGTCACTTCTGGATGTCACACCCACAATCGTGACAGCCATCAGGTCTCCATGAAACAAGGTAGAATGAGGGCAAAGTCAACACTACAAGTGGAGCAAGGCGGGGACAAAAGGAGGTAGGGTTCTCAGGATATTAGCATGGGATTAACTGCCCTAGAGCCTACACATGCCAGAACCTCTTGCAAGGTAAAATACTAAGGGCTTACTGTTTAACTAAACTTTGCTTGGGAATCCCAGGTATATGTAACCCAGTGTGTCATGACTGACTCAGCCTCTGAACTCACTTCAACGTCTACATTTTTCATATATGTAGAAGCCAAAATGAGCCTTTCATGAGACAAAAGCTGATGGTGGCGTCACTCTTGTGTCTCAGCAATTTCCCTTTTGCACTTTGGAAAAAAAAGAAAAAAGTTCCTAAACATGGTGCAACCGCACTGTGGTGCTTATAGAACACTGTGTAACACACTGTTCCCCAAAGTTAGCCGCTTAAAACAGCAATCTGTGTTATCTCGCAGTTCCTGGGAGCCAAGGGTGCTGGAGTGGCTCTGCTGGTGGCTTTTGACTCTTGAGGGGGAAATCATGATGTTGTCTGGGTCTTGACTGGAGACAGAAGCTCTGTTTCCAACATGGAATTTCGAATGTTGGTGGGCGGGAGGTCTTTGTCAAGCGGTCTTTTTCACAGGGATGCTTCGATTTCTTTACCACGTGGCAGCTGCCTCCCACCAGAGCAAGAGATCCAGGGGCAAGCAAGGAGGCGTGTCCCTGTGCTCTGATCTCTGCCCTAATTTCAATCACCACACACCACTGCTTCCATCACAGCCTACTCTTTCGGTACAGGTGGCTGCTCTCTTAGGGAAAGGGAATCCGAGTTTGTCTTTTGAAGGGATGGGTATCAAAAATGTAGAATAGTCAGGCATAGCCATGCACATAGACAACCCCGGTGCTGTGATGGATGAGGACGGAGATCACCGGGGCTTGCTGGCTGCCAGCCTGCCTCCAGGTTCAAGGAGAGACCCCTTCTCAAGGGCATACGATGGAGAGTGATGGTGCAGGACACTTAGCATCTTCCTCTGGAGTCTGAGCATGAGCATGGGTGGGCAGACACATCTGTGCAGATGCACATGAACATATACAAAATATACCACATACATGCTCAAACACATATAAACACAAACACTTACATACATATAAAGATGATTTTTAAAGCATCATAATCAAGATTGAAACAGCACAGGTTTACCTTTTCTCCACCATGCCTGCTTTCTGAGAGCCACCAATACCTCTCTTTTCTTGGGTAGGTGTTGGTTCCCACTGGTTCCCTTGGGTCCAAGCGCTTGCTCCTTTGAGTCCTTTGCTATCCCTGTTTGCAATGCTCTCTTCAATTTTTTTTTGGCTGCCTGGAATATTTTCAATCTCTGGCTCTCTGATCTAGTGTCACCTCCTTGGAGACACTGACCTGAACTGCCCTATATGGGACATCTTTCCTTCTACTGCTTCCTGTGGTTTCCATACCAATTGCCCCTGCTTGAAAGACACTATGGAAAAGTCAATGGCTTTGCTCACCACTGTATCCCCAGAGTCTAGGGAGGAACTGAGCACAGGCTGACACTCATAAGCTCTTGCTGAGTGAATGAGTAAATAATGAGAATTAGCATCCTGAACACACACCAAGAGGTGCCAGTTAGTTGTACAGAACATCTGAACCCACAACACAGCACCTCCAGGAGGGACTTCCTTAGCCTATAATGAATAGAAGTAGGAGCAAGGGAAATAACAAGGCTGTCATTATGAGTTTCTGCCTCTCCAACAGAAACCAGAGCTACGGTGACCAAAGCTCAGAAGGAGATTGCCGGCCTAGTGCTCAGAAGTAGACCGTCCTCCCAGCATATGTGAGTCCTGCAGACACAGGGACAGGAAACTACTTGGGGATGTGTTCTAGACATGCAGAGCTCTCGCTCACTCCACCCTCATTGGTTCAGCCCCATTCCCCTGCACACAATTGGAAATCACAACTCCACGCAATGTAGCAGGGTTGGGACGGGAAGGGACAATGAGGACAAACAGAACTATAAGGTCACAGCACCGTGGACCTGTGGACAGTTGCAGAAATTGGGGAGGGGCAGTATGGATCAACAATTCCACCTCCTTGCTGGAGCAGGAAACTCTCAGACCAGAATCTGATGTAGGAGGGTCATCTGTCTGTGTTACTTTCATTGGTTAATAAAGAANGCGGGAGCTGGGCTGGACGAAAAGCAGGGCCCGCTCCCCTTATTACTACAAGAATCTGTAAAGGGGATCAGGTGACCTGTCCCACCCCCAAACCTGTACTGGGAGAGATGACTTCTCATTCCTGGATGGCAGTGTCACCAGCCAGTGTGGAACTCAGCAAAGGACTCATAGTTACAATGCTTGGAGAAAAGTGGATTTCTGAAAAGACTGATTTCTAGCCATGGAGGAATCATGCATGTTCTAAATCAAATTGGAGGCACTGGCTCCCCATGAGGTCTTAGCTCAAGTATTAATCACCGGAGTGGTAAACAGTCTGAGTCCAGGCTGTTGTGCTGACAGACAGACAAGACATAGGAGAGCCAGGCAGCAGAGAGGCTCAGGGAACAGATGGCTCCTGACCCAGCTGCGCCCAGCATTGTCTTCTTAAAATAACTTCTTCATGATGGCCTCTCATTAGTGTGAAATGGATTTTGTAGGCCTTTATCACAACTAGACACAGAATTTCAGAAGGTAAATGAATAATATGCTACAAGAAGAATATATAGAAGGAGAAAAATTATGTCATTTTTAACAAAATAATTTGGAGCTCAGATTTTTACATTTTCATTTATGTTGTGTGTATATGAAAGCGAACATACATGTCATGGTGCATATGTGGAGGGCGGAGGATGACTTGTAGGAGTCATTTCTGCTTCTCTTCTTCTGCCATTTGGGTTCTAGAAATTGAACTCAGATTGTGTCAGATTTGGCAACAAGTGCCTTTTCCCAATAAGCCATCTTGCTGGCCCAATACCTTTGTTTCAGTATATAAGTACATCTACTTTTAAAAAGGAATGATCAACCAGAATCTTAAACATAGTTATTTTGAATATATTGCTGTATTTAGTTTTTGTTGATATAAACTAGAGTACTGGGAAGAGGGAACATCAATTGAGGGGTTGCCACCATCAGTTTGGCCTGTGGGCAGGTTTCTGGGACATTTTCTTGATTAATGAATGTTGTGTTAAGGCCCAGTCTTTTGTGGCTGGTTTCACTCTTGGGCAGTTGCTCCTGGGTTGTATAAGAAAACAGCCTGAGCAAGCCACGAGGAGCATTCTTTCACGGCCTCTGTCTCAATTCCTGCCTCCAGGTTCTTGCCTTGAGTTCCTGTCTCAGCTTCCCCTAATGACAGACAATAACCTAGAAGCCAAATAAACCATTTCCTCTCCAAACTGTTTTAGATCAATGTTTTATACAAACAAGCAAACAAACAAATAACAAAACAAAACAAAAAACCTAGGACAGCTGGCATATGAGATAAGTAATTGTGGGTATTATAAACAGAGACTGTGCTTTTGTTTCCTGGACACCCAGACCCAAATAATCACACAGAAACTATATTAATTACAACACTGCTTGTCCAACAGCTCAGGCATATTCCTAGCTAGCTCTTACATCTTAAATTAACCCATTTCTATTAAGCTATGTATGCCAAGAGGCTGTGGCTTACTCGTAATGTTCTGGCATCTTTCTCCTTTGGTAGCTACATGGCATCTCCTGACTCTGCCTTCTTTCTCCCTGCATTCAGTTTAGTTTTCCCACCTAGTCTGCCTTGCCATAGGCCTAAGTGGCTTTTTTTATTAACCAATGGTAATAAAACATATTTATAGAATACAGAGGGGAATCTCACATATCAGCGTACCTTTGTTTTATACCTAGTATTTTAAACAAGACCTGAGGAGTGAAGGAGGGGAGGGAAGGCGAGAAGAAAATGGAGAGAGAGAGAAAAAAAATGCTGAATCACTTAACTTTCATAGCTATCGGTAAGAACTCATGCAGGGTGCTGTTTAGAAGACTCAGAAGCTGTGAACACTCTAACTGTGGATGACCTCAATTTAAGTAGTGGTGAACAACTCAGGGGAATTCTGAATGATACCATGTCCTGACACATTGCACCATTGTCTTAGGTTATCTGCTTTCCTTCAAAAGTCTGTATACATTAAAACATGCACAACATATTTTCCATCTATATGTAAAATAGAGGGGGTTCCTATTTTATGGTTATGATTTGAATATGAAATATTCACCTAGGTTCATGTGTTCAATGTTTGGCCTCAAGTTGATTTTGCTATTTTGGGAGATTCTGGAAACTTTAAGAAGTGGGACCCAACCAGAAGTGGGTCATCATTGAGGGTATGCCTCATAAAATTCTGCATGTGTATCTGTGCACTAGGTGGACGGGACAGTCGGTGTGTCCTTCTTTCTGTGCGTTCATCCTCACTTAGCTGAAGTTGTTTCTGGTTCCCATGAAGATGAACTCTCCTAGCAAACTTCTGACGTCACTTACATGTCTTTCTGGGACTTCTAAGACAACTCACAGAGGAAGGATATGGGCTTTAGTGAGGTTTAGGAGATGAGGGGGGCGGTGGAAGGGCCAGATGGACACAGGACTAGATCTGAGAATCACTCCGCCCAGTCCCTGTCATTAAGCACACAGGAAGAACATATGACTGGGGTCTCAAGCAGCCATACACCACTGAGAGAGCTTGGAATATAACAAGACTGTTGGTCTTTAAAATCATCCAAATCTTGTTATACTCCAAGCTCTCTCGGTGGTATAATCTATGTGGGAAGCAGAAAGTAGAAAAAGACAAGATCTCCTGAGTAAATTGGGAGCATGGGGACCTTAAGGGAGGGTTGAAGAGGGGAGGGGAGCAGAGAAAAATGTAAGGCTCAATAAAAATCAGTTTAAAAAAAGAAATTGCTTAACATAAAAAATAAATAATAATAATAATGAATGAAATCATCCAAATCGCGAAACAGAAAGTTAATCAAAACATCAGGGAAAACAGATTTTTTTATCTATCTATTTGAATCAAGGTCAGCTGACAACCTGAAGGCAGATATGCAGAGCCTGGGATATCCGTGGATGTGAGCTCCACCGGCACCAGCCCTTGACGTTCTGTGTATCGATTATCACCCCACAGCCAGCTGGCCCATAAAAGACTAGGGTTAGAGGTGACAGGCCGGCCTGTTTATGGATGCCTTCCCTCAGGACTCCACCTCTTATCTCCTGACTCACCTCAACTGCTTGAAGCTGAGAGCACCCCTTTATAACTCATAACCCTGAGACTGGGAGGGGCCCTCTAGCCTGTTCCTAATTGACAGCTTACTCGAACTTTCCCCTGTCCAATAGATGGATGCCACCTGTCCCACGGGGCAGCTGGGCCTACCATTGCTTTTATCCCTTCCCTCTTAGACTTGTTCAGCTCTACCCCCAGTTAGGGATAGGAGCAGCTCCACACACAGCAGCACCCTCGGCGTCATGCCTCTGCTTCGGAAAGTTCCTTATTGCAGCTAAACCCCTCACCTTAATCCCATAACCCCTTCACCTTAATCCCCACCAGACCCAGTGCCTCTCATTATCTACCACCTGCCAGAGGACAGCATTGGGGCCCTTCTGTTTGTCTCTTCACCCTGATTTAATGTGTGGCCTTTGCCTTGTTATTAAATAACCAGGATATGAGTTTATTTTGCTCTGGCTAAAGAGTATTACACACATAACAAAACAATAAAAGTGCCAGCGAGCACCTGCTCCCCGTTCTGCCCAACTGGGCTTGACTAGATTGCCCACGTCTTCTGAGAAGTGGCGACCTCCCTCACACAGCAGCATCTGGCTTCTGCCCCGTGCCTCCCTCTGTGGAGCTTGTACCGTATCTCCCAGGCTAGATTCACTCACCACTGCTGGGGCGCTGTCTACATCTTTCTAGGGTTCCCCATGGGTCACCCACTCATCATCGCTCCTGAAAATGCAGACAGGAATTTAAATCTCTACTTTGCAGACAATAGACGCACAACTGACTCTAAATGTTGAAGGGTGGGAGGAAGCAGCGATTAGGCGGTTGGCCAAGAAACATTTAGTTCTCACCATGTTGTCCCGCCCAACCCATGTGGGGTGGGGGTGATGTATGGGGACTGCAGGTATATGCCTGACTTGAAGGCTGCTGGGACAAAAGACTCTAGATGGCATGGTCACCACAAGAGCATTGAGAAGGAGAAGTAAGATTCAGTCTGTGACAACTTCCCCACCTGGCCGGGAAACCAGGCTGAGCACTATATCCAGGTGGAGGGTAGTCATTCCCAAAGTATACTGGAGCCAAAGGTCAAAGATGACCCAAAAATATGGTTCATGACTACCACACCCCCCCACTACCAAAGACAATCTGTCAGGCAAGAAGAAAACAGGTTGGAGTTACGTAGATGACCCAGAGGCTTCAAAACTCGCTGGTGTGGCTTCAGAGAACTGACTTTTGTGCATGGACACATAGTTTCTGTTTTAAAGAAAGGACAAATACAACCCATAGAGTTTAGAGAATGGGTTACTGGTAAAGTGTTTTCAAATATCTGCCCAACTCCCATCACTTACCCTGGTGGACGTGACAGTGACTGGCTGAGGTCTAGAAATTCCTCTACACGGTCCTGATGGGTTGAAAAGTGAGCTCTGGGCTGAATCACCTCAACACACTCTAAAATGAAGCCAGAAAGAGCTGAAGGAAGGAAGGAAGGCTCTGGGCCCCCACTGGTGCAAGAGCGATCAAGTCATTCCATCTAGAAGAGAAGCCTGTTGTGAAATTTCTCTTTTGTCCCAGTGAGCACAGATGTTCCAAGAGCCTCTACTCTTGTTGCCATGGTGATTCCTCTTGCTAATTCTGCATGGCTGAGTTTCAGAAGATGGAACTTAAAAAAAAAATAACTAAGAGTAGGCCTACTTGACACACTGGTGAGCATCACCCAGGACTCTACATGTGGGGTCTGTACACATGAGGGGCCCCTGTCTTGTGTTATCCAAGAACATAGCTCCCAAAGGGACCTGTCTCCAAACAGCTCTGATCAGGGCTGACGAGGAGCACATCTCTGTTATCCCACACTGTCTTTCTCCTGAGGGGATCTCTGAGGAGTGGGTGAGCATGTGTGCTTAGCCTTTCAGACGGCTGCTACAAAAATAGCCCTTCTCTGAGATGCCTCCCAGTCTGTTTGTATTTGGAAAAGTCAAAGACCTCAAAACATCTCACCCAGGAATGCATCCTCTCCCTTACCATGGCCATTTCAAACATAGGGTTTTGCACAAGTTTCAGGTGGGACACTCTGGTCACTTGACCCAGTGTGCAGATACATAGACAGGAGAAAAACATGTTCCCAGTCACTTTGCCAACCACCATAACCTACTTACACCACGATACGGTAAAGCCATGGAAACTCAAATGGCACAACTCAGGAGGATGGCAAGCAATGGGCATGCTCAACACTATTCTGCTCTCCCTGCCCTCACCCCCAGCATGGGGCATCCATATGTTTAGTTATGTGCACTCTTTTCCTCTCAAGAGCTATTTGGACATCTTCCTCTGACAGGGACCCATTCTCTCAAGAAGGAAATGGTGACGGCTTTCTCGAAAAGACCAGAGAGTAAATACCACCACTCTGGTCACAGTAACCAATTCTTTCACCACAACACCAAGCAGCCACAGGAGATATACAAACAGATGTGGCTATACTCCAATAAAACCTTACTGGCATACATTGACAGTGGACAGTAGTCCAGACAGACTCATCATGGCCTGCATTTTCCAAACCCTGCTTGAGCACAATGTGTTTACCCCACATGCCTCAGGTTGCCAACTCTTCTTTCTAAGCTCAGAGGTTACGTGCTGCCCTTCTTATAGTCCTAGGTGGTGGGACTTTGATGTGTTTTTCCTCCCTGGTGGTACAGACCCATTCCTTAGGCACTCCTGGATGTGTGATCTCTCTAAGGGAGGACTCCGATACTGGTAGCCCTCGGCAGGCTTGACACTGAGACCCTTGGTCACATCTGAACACTGCCCCTCCCTGTAGGATGTTGTCTGGGGTTATCTTTCACTTGACCCCTCTCCATCTGTCCTTCATCTGTTCCCTTTCAATGATGAAGTGTCATCTTTTTGTTCGATGCCCTTTCAAAGTAAAACTCCATAGAGCACCTGACCGACAGATGATGGTTTCACTGTCATCACTGCCTTTCAGTTAACCCCAAGTCTTTTGAAAAGTGTTTATTACATTTATTCATGTGTGGGGTGGTGGGTGGGTGAATGTGTTCCATGGAATTTGTATGGAGATCAGAGGACAGCTTGTAGGAGTTGGTTCTCTCCTTCCAACATATGGATTCTAGGGGTAGAACTCAGGTCGTCAGGCTTAGCAGCCAGGCCTTTTACCCATTGAATCATCTCATGGACCCCAAGAGTTGATGCGGTCTTTGAGGGATACAGACCTGAACCTAGAACCCCAGAACTAAATATCAAGGTTCTAATAAACAGAGATATGATCAGCAAGATCCCAGCATCTTAAATAATCATTTAATTTGGGGTGAGAAGAATATATACACTCCTATCCATTTAAGAAATCCAAAGACTTTCTTCCTCATAAACTCAGTGGCTCAAAATGTGGGAAAAAATGGGGTGGGGTGGGTGAGGGCTGTCTAGGGCTATGGAGTGCCTGTCTGGGTTTGAGGTGAGGAAAAGGCTCCACAGGTGGAGTGCTTGCTGTACAAGCCTAGGAGCCCAAGTTCAATATAATACAGCACATGCATACATTAACATGCTCACCTCTTTTTTATTCTTAAAAAAATGAGATGGTATCTTCACACCACAAGAAAAAAAATGGTAGCAAGAATCTGAGTCTCACACACAGCAGCTGGTCCAGTCATTTGGATCTGAGGTTTGCTTCTTAATCAAAAGGCCTTGGGCCTTCAGGAGTGGGCCGCATAAATCATCGGAAGTCTCAAGAAGTCAACTAAAGGATTCAGAGTGAGACGCAGCCAGAGAGGGAAATCTGATCTTCATCTCCGTTATTAAGTTAACATTTTTCTACCAGAATCCGTTGTCTTCCCCTCTAAAACCCTTGTACACACGTGAAGGATAAAGAAGCAAATCTATCCTTGGCAAGCCTAGAATGGGTGGGTTGGGAGTCTGCTCCTTGCCTGAATATCATTTTCAACACCAAGTATAATAACCCCTGAGTTAACTCCTCCTCATGGGCAATAAATTATAAATAAGTTGAAGTTCACAGCCAGAAAATTTGACACATCCCTGATACAGGCTGGGGAAAAATAAAAGTTACATCTCCAGTTTCATTCTGAAAGCCTAGCCTGGAGTTTTCCTCAATGTTATAGCAGGTTGAATGGCAGCACATGCTGGAGGAATGCCTGTGCCAGAGGGAGCATTTCCTGACAGCCTAGAAAACTCTGTGGCCACTCAAAGCCATCCTCTTGTCTCCCAGGAAGCTAACTTGTTGGAGTTTGTTTTCCTGGAGCTTTGGCGTGTGTGAAAGGTGTTGCTTGATTTTTGGGACAAAAATCCAAATCTAGAAACTCGAGCTAGCCTTGAACTTACTATGTGGCCAAGGCTGATCTTGAACTTCTGATTCTCTTGTTATCATCTGAGTCCTGGAACTAGAGATGTGAACCATCATGCCTCGTATACTTGGGTTTTATTTTTTCTTTTTAATGCCACCTCTTTGCACTTCCTTCAAAATGTACAGACGCTGAGCTTCCTTTGTACGTTATGTTTGTGGGGGAGGGGTTATATGCACATGTGTGGATGTGCACATGCACATCTGTGTGCATGCAAGCAGAGGCCAGAGGACACCTCAGCTCTTATACTCAGGTGTCATCCACTTTTTTTTTTTTTGAGACAGATTCTCTCACCAGCCCAGAACTTGTCCAGCAGATCTGACTGAGTTTGGAACATGAGATCCAGCCCCTAACATTGGAGGAACTGGCTCTGGGAAGACAGTTACACAAACCCCACTCCACTGCCTCCTTCCTTTGCTGGACTCTGTGTGCTACATGGCTGGCTAGAGGCAGGGGTGGGCACAGCTGACATGCAGGTGGACAGAGTGCAGGCAAGGTGCTTAAGGTTGGGAGCAGCCTTCCTGGAGTTCTACAGGCTGGAGAGAGCCTAACTCTGAGGGACCTAGGTCCAGAGCATTCCCTGCCTCAGGCCTGTGTGGGCCTCTGCAAGGCCAAGGGCTCCATAGGAGAATAATAGCCCATTACCTGTCTGGTTCCAAAAAAGATCTCAAGGCCTGGGAAACACAGTAGCAAACAGTAAAAAAGGAATTGCTAAGCTGAGCTATCATTGGAGTTCTGTTTTAATATTTTTTTTATTAAACCCAGGGCATCCCATATGCTAGACAGTAAATAAAGACTTGTAGAAAATCATCTATGTCTCCTGGTTTCTGCATTGTCTGTGACACTGGGGCTCTGCAATGGGAGCGCTGAGTCAACTATTCCCATAGGTAAATAACCCCAAGGTCTGAAAGGCCTGAAATACTATCTGCCCATTTACTAAAACCCTCCCCAATCTCCGCCCTTGGGAAACACATAAGTACAATGCTGGCAGTGACTGGGTCCCTAAGGGGCTCCATCCTCGGGATCATAGAGAGAGAGAGAGGGAGAGAGAGAGAGAGAGAGAGAGAGAGAGAGAGAGAG
>LOEQ01005887.1:42890-68536 GCA_001685075.1 Bramus lutescens | reverse complement strand
CAAAAATTAGGAGCTTGGGGGTGGGGTGGGGGTAAGGGGAGAGGGGGAGAGAGATATATTCTTTTTAAAGCACTTTGTCAATTTCCTTTTCCAAAATCTGTGTTAGAGGGCAAGATCTTAATTAAGATGATCCTGTGCAATAAGAGCCTTTGTTTCAAAGGACAGAGAATGGGTTCTTGCTATAGGGCAATATAGCAATGTTAGTACCCTGGTAGCTCCCCCAAACTGTGCTTAGATGGTATGAGGGCTACAGAGTTCTCAAGCAGCAAATAACTTGAGTGTCTGTAATGTAAGTAGCGGACTTCCAGGGCCCTCCTGCATACCCTATGCCTGATGAGTAAAGTCCCTCTTGATGGGGGGTTTACCTGAAGAGGTGGAAGTGTAGAAGCTGACTGCTCATTCCTTTCTTTATAAAGCAATTGTATTTCCACATCATCCATGTGTCTGACACATTCACTTCATCTAACTGCCTCACACATTACACTGGGCAATTTCTGGGTTTTTTCGGGGGGGGGGTTGTTTTGTTGATATGAAGTCTCACTATACAGCTCTGACTGGCCTGGAATTTGCCAGGTGTACCAGAGTTGTCTTGAACTCATAGATATTCTCCTGACTTTTCCTTCCAAGTGCCAAAATCACAAGCGTATGCTACCATGCCTGACTAAACTGTTGTCTTTTCCTTGTCCTGTTCCTTGTTGTAATAGGAAGGAGATTCTACACAGCTATCTTTTGATATTACCTTATAAAGTTAAATTCCTAACATAAAAAGGAAGACTAAGTTTCCCTCTTCAAGAACACAATGCCACACTTCTCTAGGAACAAGGTTCAACAGCAGGAATATGCAATAGCTTGTTGGCCAGATTGCCAACCTCATTGGTGAGAAGACATTAAAAAGTATGATGAACAACATACTTACTGTCTTCAGTGTTATCTAACTTGAATGTTACAAATACTTTCATCTTGAACTTGATTTACTTTTTCTGTCATCTGTATCCACATGTGTCTTTTTTAAAAACATCATCTGGGGGCTGGAGAGAGGGCTCAGTAGTTAAGAGTTTTTGCTGTTCAATCATTATGACCAAGGTTTAGATCATAGTCCCAGGCAATGAGCTAGGAATCTAAAAAAAGGTTTGTAACACCAGTTTGAAGCAGTTTAGTGCCCTATACTGACCTATGTATTTGCATATGTATTTACACGCACACAAACATGCACATGCTCATGCAAATAAACATGTAAATACATGTATGAATAAATCTTTATGAAAATAAAAACAGATAAAAAAGCTTCCTCTTTTCTAATTAAAATGTTCTTTGATATTTTGAATGCTCATTGTAGTTTTAGTATTTGAGAATTTTATGGAGGAAACTGAGATTGTCTCAGGTTCTTATTTCTCAAGTGATTCTTGGCATCTCCCATTAAGCTTAATCTCTCCCAGGGAAGATCTGTGACATCTTGTTTTGACATTTCTTGATGCTGGCATTGTCCAATACCCTGGAAAATTAGCTACATTTAATTTTTCTTCCTTTTACATCCAAAAATGAATCGACATATGTCCGAACCAGAAACCCACAGTTGAGCTAGCATACAGATTGCTCAAACTTAATGTGCTCATCCATTATATAAAATCCTTGTGGCCAAAAGAATCTGATTTCTTTACTAGTCTGAAGAAGTTATACAAACACAACAAAGTATCTTGGATCTGAACCGAAGGCTAAGTATAAACTTAACCTCTGATTCACATAGCCAGGAGCCAATGTTGTGAACTATCCACAGAAAAGGGAAAATTGGGTGTAAATGTTTCTACTTATGGCATCATGTTAATTGCCAAACAATTTTTGTATTTTTGAGTATTTAGAATTTCGAATGTTTGGGTTAGAATGTTCAGCTTGTATTATGTTACTGTTGAGGCGTGTCGGTAAAAAACTCCACAAACCACCCTTTACTCTAGTTACAGACTCAGGTGCCTTTAGAGCTACTGGGAGAGGAAAAACTCCACCTCTTTCACCAGGTCACACACGTCTCTTTAACCATCAACTGACACAAAGCACACACTACAGCTGAAATCTCGATATGAGGGTCACCATCAAAACTAACCAGCAGCCATTCTTCAGCTTCTACTCCTGGCAAACTTCACACTCTGTTTCATCAGGGGGAAGAAAAAGGGATCACAAAGAAACGTAAGGTAGACCGGATGCCCTGCCAGCACCCAGACCCTAAATCCATACATCCAGTGTAAGCTCTCTCTGTTCTACCAGAGGCCACTCCAGCACCCAGATCCACAGAGCCCACGCAGGCACCAAGACCCTAGTAGACCCTCAACTAGACAAGAGGCCACTCTGCCTGCCAAATCTCCAGCACCTCACTCTTGGGTGTAAACCCTCTTGCTGTTTTTTTTTTTTAACTAAATCTTTTTCTTTTTGAGGGTTTGAAAAATGTTTAATTCATCTTTGCATTCCACACAGTACCTGATATACTTAAGAGGTACTCAGTATGTATTTTACTATATGAAATAAATTAATTTGGTCTGGACTTCAAATCCCAGCATGCCATGTCCTGGGGAAGGGTCAGGACCACTCCCACAGGATATTTAAGTGGGCTCCCAGCGGAGGAACATGTGGTTCCAGGTTTGCATGTGCTCCCTGCTTTTCTGTCTTCCCATCATGTGCTCTGCCGTCATCTTTACTATACAGCATTTAGAATACAAATATTTATAAATACTGAAGATAAGAAAACATCAAATGGCTATCAGGTTCACATTAATAAAATTTATTCAAGTAAAATTGAGTATACAGATGGGCCTTAATGCAAATTTTTAGAGAGTGTATTTAACAGGTCTCTTGTCCTGCAACAACTTTAGGAGAAAAACAAAGTTTATAAATTATATGTATGTTATAGTTTATATGTGTGTGTGTGTGTGCGTACGTATATATGCACATCAATATGTCATACATTTCATTCCACACTTAAGAGGTGTCTGTATTAGATGGACTAAGACTTGTTTTCCTTTGTGTCCAGAGAAGCAATGCTCACATGACACAGCTCTGATATTTTGTCCCTCTACCCTCTGTGCAATAACTCTTACGAAGACTTGAAAGAAAACACCTTTCTCCGAGCGAGTGCCAGTCGTTGGGTGCACCGTAGGAGACAGTGCAAGTAAATGATAATGTATGACAAGGACATTAACTTTAGGGAAGTCAGTGCTCTTATCAAGAAAGACAGTATAATGCACAGGAACAACGAAGTCCACAAAATGGAAAGGAAAGGGGGGAAATGCAGGCATTTTTAAATATTATGCAAACTCTGTGGTATGTGAATAACACTGGGATTCTTAGCACAATGCAAGAAAGGCTACGGAACAGTATCACGGGAATCTATATTTAAAGAGAGACAAGCAAGAGTGCAAAGATTGGGGTTAGCATGTTCTTCAAAGGCTATCAATTTTAGGAGAAAATGTAGAGACAGAGACACAATAGCCATGCTTTCTAACTCATAATACCTTAAAGTTGTAGATCTCAGAAGTTAGCAAGGTGCCCACAGAAAAGTGTGTCCATCTATCCACCCACATTCCCATTTACTCTCCCCAAGATAAGGCAAGTCCATTGCTATGGGACAATGGTATTACCCTGGAAAGATTTGTTTCTTGTACTTGTTTAATAAAATGCTGATTGGTCAATAGCCAGGCAGGAAGTAGAGGCGGGGCAATTAGAACAGGGGAAGGCTGCGAAGAGGAAAGTTCAGTCTGTAGTCATCACCCAGACACAGAAGAAGCAAGATGAGAATGCCTCACTGATATAGGTACCAAGCCACGTGGCTAACACAGACAAGAATTATGGGTTAAGATGTACAAATTAGTTAATTAGAAGCCTGAGCTAACAGGACAACCAGTTTATAATTAATGTAGACCTCTGTGTGTTTCTTTGGAACTAGATGGCTGCAGAACCAGGTGAGAAAGAAATCTCACTCTAAGCAAGTAATAAGGTCCAAGAACAAGTCTCCATGTTGGAATAGAAAAGCAGGGTGTGAAGAGAACCAATTCCTTGTTTCTATGTTACTTTCCCTGGGTACAGATATAATCTTTTCATCATTAAAAAGTTTGACTCTCCGCTAAAGGAGAAGGTTTGGGGTGTTCTCAGTAGAATGGTGCAATTTTCCCATTTTTTTTCTGTTTTCTGTCCCTTTCTTTTGGATTATAATCAGAACCTAAGAATGATTTTTCTGATATCCCGTTCCTCACCATGTGACTATTTGTGTTCCATGTGTCTGCCTTCCATGCCGACTTAAACAGCAGAGCTATTTTTTCTTTCTGTATCTTCTCCTCCCTTGAGGAGCTGCTGAGATTTATAGCTCACCTACCCCAGGGTGTTTTTCTTTTGAACTCTATTAAAATTGTCCTCGGGCTTCAAGAAAAACTGCTTATTCTTGTTGCTATAACTTCAACACAGTGGCTGTTCCCCACTCTACAGCAGGCAGTGGCAACTCTGCAGTTACCAGCCTGCATCTTTAGCACTGGCCTGGCCTCTCAGGCCACAGCCTGGTGGGAATTCTGCTCCCACAGGCACTGGCTCTGTCACTGCCACTAAAGCTAGCTTTAACTAAATCTCTATCATTCTTTTTATAAATAAGACTCAAGATTCAAAGGCTGGGGTGAAAACCTGCGAACTCAGAAAGACCGAGCAGCAAAAGCCTAGCCTCTACTCCTTGCTGTCATCTCCGAAAGACCCATGTTCTCACCGCCAAACCAGAAAAACCTGTGCCACTCCAAATCCCTCCCAATTACTTCCTGGGTCTTGTTATCTCTCCTGGATACCCTCTGATGCTCTTCTATTACTTTCTGCCAACTAGTTGCTCACTCAGTCTCCTGACCCCAGATTAATTTTATTTAATCAACATAAACACAATCTTGTGGTTCACAATGTGATCAAATATCCCCAACACATTCCAAGTACCCAGATTTGATTAGGATTCTATGCATAGATATACCGAAACATCCAACTGTAGCTTGTGTACAATGCAATACAATTATTGTGTGGCAATAAAAATCAGACAAACAAACAAAAAGCAAGGATTTAGTCACCTAGGAACCTTGTCTGTCAAGGAGAATACTAAGGGATTAGAAGAATCTTTTGTTCCAGAGAGGCTAAGCAACAAGAAAAGCTTAAAGGACGGGGGCACATGAACATCCATGGGAAGGAGAAATAGAATAGATGTCATGAGTGGACCTTTCTGAAGGTAAGTGGAGGAAGAGTGATGGGGAGGGACTGGGAGGGGAAAAGAGAGGGGAAGCTGCGGTTGGGATGCAATACGTGTAAGAAGAATAAATAAATAATTTTTAACAAAAGAAGAACCTTTTTCTTCAACTATAAGCAGCAATACTTTCTTTTTTTAGATTTATTTATTTATTATGTATTCTGTCTACACGTATGCCTGCATGCCAGAAGAGGGCACCAGACCTCATTGCAGATGGTTGTGAGCCACCATGCAGTTGCTGGGAATTGAACTCAGAACCTTTGGAAGAGCAGGCAATGCTCTTAACCGCTGAGCCATCTCTCCAGCCCAGTAGCAATACTTTCTAGCTATTAAAAATTTCATTTAATTTTGCTCAGAAATTGAAATATGTCCAGAAACAGTGGATATGGCTAAGCTCTTAAACTCATACACTTTGACATTTCTCAAAGGAATATGCTCTGTGTGTCTTTGCTGAACCACTGTCAATGTAAAGTTTTATATTCCCCATGGTATCCAAAACTTTGTAGATTTTGAGAAGAGAATCATGTACATTTCTTTCTAGATACTGCAGGAAGTGACCAACACATATAGAACTTGTCCTTCCAAGCAGTTAAGTTTCAACTCCAGGCCAAAATACCAAAGATAAAATAAAAATGGCATCTGTAATGAGAATATATCATATTCCATGAATAATATAATATAGCACCTATGTACATAGAATTTATACTTTATTAAGTATTATTAGAAAGATATCTAAAGTATTAAGAAATGGTGTGTAGGTCCTGTGTAAATACTGTGTCATATCATATAAAAGACTGGAGCATCTGCACATACAAGTATTCATTGGTGGAAGTTCTTGTACCATGGATACTGAAGCTCAGTACATATAGAATTTGTTCATAGGACAGGTTGCATGAAAATCCCAGTGAGTTTAATCAAACCTCCTTTTGCCTATAGTAAAATCCATGTCAGAGTAACAGAGCAGACACATATACAGAGCCAGATGGGTCCCAATCACACCCACCTGTGGAATCAGCAAATGTCTCAAAAGAAGCAGCGAAAAGTATGTTTCTCCTGTATTCTCTGCCTTGGAAGAAGACATCAGTATCGACTCATGATAAGAATCTAGAATCCCAAGAATAAGAATCCCAAGGCCTTCTTTGTGGTCTAATTACTTCTATATCTCTAGTGAGCAGCAAAGAGATTCTTAAAACCTTCCCATCACACTTCATTCTTTAAAGATTAAACTTATTACAATGCATTCAAGATATTCTAAATAGAGATTCTTCATGATGAGGTCAAGCTACACCTTGTTCTAATATACCCTATATTTTATAAAAGAATTTATTTCAGGCTGGGTTTTTCCATGGAAGACTCCATCTTGCATGCAGCGTTTGACTTCGTTTTGAGGGTAAAAGATGCATGAGATCTTGGGTGAAGCCACAAACATCATCGGCCCTGCACCATCCATGAAGGACACACTGATTAATGAGTTGGTCCTGGAGTTAGAAAGAGTTCTGCCCTATAATTGATGGGATGATTGAGACTATAGGAGCACATAGATATGTTCAAATTGTATCCAGAAAACCGGCCTAAGAACTCATCAGACATGGCAGACCTTGGAAAGGGTGAAGTTCACATACATGAATGACACAAAGTAATGGGCATCCAACACTGTCACAGTGTGGCTGCACTGATTTGACACACGACGTAAATCAAGAAGTGACAATTGAGGACTCCTAACTGCCCTAAGGGTCTACTTGATAGTTGTCTATCTGTCCACCTGTTAGGCAGTCTGGGCTGAGGTCCTCCACTTCCTACTGCATACCCAGTTCTGATTTTCTCTGCGGCTGGCTGCATCTTCACTCTCAAACCTGACTCTTCTGAGGCTGAGAGCAGCAGCATCTTCCCTGAGGCTGGTCTTGGGTCCCTTACCTCATCAGCACAGACTACCAATACATCTGCTAGCCCGCTTCTGAATCCTTTTAAAATCAGCTCTACTCTTTTAACTTATGTTCATTTTTGTAAGCCACATACATGCACATATAGAAAAATATGTTTACTGTGTCATGTGTAGTATGACAGTTATTAGTAAAGTCGTGGATCTTAGAGAAGACTCTACTTCTAATCCAGTATAATTTCTCACTTCTCTCTAAATATTCATACTCACGGAGAAGTGTAGCTCTCATCTCTCATCAAAGCAGCGTCTTTCATAGCAGAGACCATCACAGAAAGATAAAACTGATCAAAATGCAGAGAATAAATGAATATTTGTGCTCAGCCTCAAGGGATACATGTGCAACATAACCTCTGTATCTAAGGCTCGGGGAAAACCAGATGATCGGGAAGTCCATTGCCAGGGTATGTCTTCTAGATATGAGAAGGAAGCCATGCCCATGGAGCCTCAACAATATGTATAGCTGCCCAACCTGTACCAAACAATGACATCACCAGCTGACATGCCAATGGGGGTGGGAGAGTCTTACAGGGCCCCACCCCTAGATGAAGTACTATAGGCAATTAAAGACTACTGCAAAAGGGAGAATCAGTCATCGCCAAGGATAAGCCCCCAAATGGTTATCCAATCCCAAGTAGTCAGCCCCAAGAAGCATACGCACAGGCGATGTTAAATGGACTCAGCAGGCTATTATATATTGATTCACCTATGGACGCAACAACACTTAAGAAAGAAATGCCTTTGAGAGGGAATGGAAAGCTATGGAGAGAAAAGAGGTGGAAGTGGAAATTATGCAATTATACTTTAATTAAACTTTTGTAAAGTCTGTAATAGAATAATCTGCTCTGAATTTGGCCAAATTATCACAGTAGGCAAATAACTGATATTGAAATTTATTTGAAAGAGGGAGAGAGAACATAAAGATGGGTGGGTAAGGAGGTGATAAAGATCTGGGGGAAATTGGGAAGGAGAAAGAATATGATCATAATATATTTATGGGCCCCTCCAGCGGTAGAAGCCTGGCCCTGCCAGCTGACCATATTGGCTATCATCCAGGCCCAGTACTCAGAACCAGCACTTTGAGCTGGTCCACCTGAACATTTACCCAGTCTCTGAGCTGCTGGAGCCCGTGAAGGAGCTGGTACTGCAGAACCAGAACTATAGGATAACCATGACTCTGCCAACAGCAGGATATTCTGTGTGTGTGTCACACACACACACACACACACACACACACACACACACCGTGTGTGTGTGTGTGTCTAGTCACAGTCAGTGTAACATGATATAGATAGATAGAGATATGAGACCCACTGTAGTTTCCAATGCCACGAAGATGAATGATTATTCTACGGAGAGGTGGGAAAGGTAAGGAATGCAACAGTGAGTGAGTGTAGAAGGGAGGTGGAGCTGGAGACAGAATGGCAGCGTTGGGTGTGAGTGAAGCCTGCAGTGGATGGGGAACATGCTATTGCCAAGTCGGGTTGACAGGGTCATGGGATGCAGTCTGGAGCTTACACTGCAACTCAGCCCCAAACATGCTGCCCAGCCACACAATCGTCCTGATTCTGAGCAAGGACAAGATTTCCAAGATGAAGAATGGTCGATTTTCTGGATTGGACCTCCTCAGAATACCTCTGTGGTGTGTGCTGCCCCTCAAGGTGGTATCCCTGGTCCACTGCCCCAGGTCGTGAGGAAGCCTGAGGTTCACGAGGATGTTCGTGGTCCTAGAGAAGCTAAGAGTCATGTTTATGTCCCTAGCCTGAGTTAGTACTAAAGGCCATATAGATATCCTTGGTCTGGGACACTTCCTGAAGCCGTGTTAATGTCCATGAACCGTGTTGCCACTAGGGGTCATATAGATATGCGTTCCCTGTGCTGCCCCCTGAGTTTATGGAGATGTCCTGATCTGTGAGGCTGAGGCGAGCCAGGTCTGGGTCCATGAGCCTACTACATCCAGAGTCTGTGTTGTATCAGTGGCCTGGGCTACTTCTGAGAGCTGTGTGGATGTCCGTGGTCTAAGCTTCAGCCTGAACCCATGTTGATATTCAGGGGTGTGCTACCACCAAGGGTTTTGACGGAGTCTGTGGCCTGTGAAGTGGTGTTGATGTCCATGATCTGTCACCAGAGACCATGCTGAGGTCTGTGGCACATGCTGACACGAAGACCATGTGGATGTCTTTGATCCATGCTGCAATTTGCAAATCCATGCTCTTGATGACAATGAAGGACAAGGAAGCTACTTTTGCCATGGTATTGAATGCAGACTCGTAGCTAAGCGAGAGGGACATGGGCTTCTGTGACAATCACTACCCCCATTTCACCCCCAACTCCCACAAAAGTAACAGCTTAGACAGAAAGCCACCAAAGTGAACTCTTAAAAATTATGGTATGGATGATGAAGTGTAGCTCTCCACAACTGATGGCTTCCGTCAGGGGTTCAGGTGGAGAGGAACTCTGTTTTCTTTAAGGGGCTAGCCACCAAGACCTTGCTCCACTGAGTAGATGTGCAAACACAAATTGACCTAGTATTATTTTCTTCTTCTATTTTTTTAGGGACCAGTCCCAAGGGTGTGGGAGCAGATCTGGGAGGACTGGGAAGAAGTGTGCTCAGCATTCATGATTTGAAATTCCCAAATAATCAATAAAAATATTATGAAAAATGTATAAAAATTGATAATTAGAAATTGTTCCACCTTGTGAGTTTATTGTTATTCAAACTGTTCTGATGCTCCGGGAAGACAAAGGCATGTGCACAAATCATGTGTTTGTAAAGTCATGTGCTCCTGACACCTACGCACCTTTAGGCATTCCTCCTTCCTAGCAGTCACTGAAAATAAGACTTTCCAAGTCACGCTGGAGTTCGCTGTTTGCTGTTTCCTGAGCACACACTGTCACATCTCTGTCAGGACACCGTCAAGGGAATGACGCCTGGCAAACAGTGTCTTGGGGAACTGTGAGAGAGGCTCCAAGATAAAAAGGCAGAGGGCCTTTACCTCAGGTGAGTTTGTTCCCTGGATTGTTCTTGGATTTGGCTCCTATGACAAACATTTACATTTAGTTTATAAGACACGTTTATTCCTGTTGGATGTCAGAACATAGCTATAGAGCCTGATCTGGTGAGTGTACCCCAAATCTGGATACGACCTTCTGCCTTACTTTTGTGATTTCCCAGACATACTTTACAGTGTGTGCCAGGCGTTGTGTTTAAATTGAGAAAGTTCTAGGAAAGGGCTGATCTCTTAATATGTAGTATGTGCTTACTCACCTTTATATACATGTTTTCCTGAACTTCTTTAGGTCATTTCTTTCTTCGTTTCATCTTACCGCAATTTTATATGCCATATTTTGTTGACAACCATGGAAGACCTTCCCTTTCCTGACTCCAAACCACTCTCCTCCCTGCACACACGAAAAGAAACTTGTGACTTCATATTTGTTTTCTTTTTTTCTTGCTTTCTTGCTTAGTCCTACCACAATTTGATATGCCATTCTTTGTTGATATCCATGGGAGCCCTGCCCCCTTTATGAACAGAAACAGAGAGAAATGTCCGGGGCAGGTAGGGAGAAGGAATGGGAGGAGAGGAGAGAGGGGAAACTGAGGTCAGGATGCAAAATTAAGAAATACATTTTTAAAAAGAGAAGCAATTCAAATATTTCCTGGAGAACCCCTCCCATAAGTCTCATGAGGGAAAATAGTGATCCTACAAATTCCATGGACCCACTTCTGTCCGTAGTGCATGCCCTTGCTAGCATCTCTAGAGTGGGCTTTTATGTTATCAGGTTAGGACCCACTTCCATTCACAAACACAGGTTCATGTTAGCATCTCTAGAGTGGGCATTGATGATATCAGGGTGGGACCCACTTCCATTTTGTTTGTGTCCAAGTACAATCGTAATCTAGAGTGGGCTTTGATGATATCAGGTTGGGACCCACTTCCATTTACAAACACAGGTTCATGTTAGCATCTCTAGAGTGGGCATTTATGATATCAGGGTGGGACCCACTTCCATTTACAAACACAGGTTCATGTTAGCATCTCTAGAGTGGGCATTTATGTTATAAGGTTAGGACCCACTTCCATTCACAAACACAGGTTCATGTTAGCATATCTAGAGTGGGCTTTGATGATATCAGGTTAGGACCCACTTCCATCCACAAACAAGGTTTATGTTAGCATCTCTAGAGTGGGCTTTTATGTTATCAGGTTATTTTTGTGGCTGCTTTTCCACTCTATTAGAATCTTAAGACGAGGGGAAAGACTAGTTAGTATCAGATGTCCAATAAATATTCTTTGAACGAAGAATTCACTGATGAGTTAATATGCTGCCAAGTAATCTGAATGTCCCCTGATTTCCAATGTGGTGAGCCGCCTCAGAGCTCCCAGAAGCTGCCTTTTGAAGTGTCTCCTGGGGTAATCTGCTGCATCTTGTTGGGGCAGGTATGCAAGATTAAGAGATAAAATGAGAAAGCAGAGCCTTCTCTTAGGAGATGAAAAAAGGGGGAAGGAGGACGGTTTGATCTAATTCTAAACCATCAATCTCTGCATGACCCTGGACAGAGCAGTCAGCAACTTCAGAACATCGCTCACCTGATAGCAGCTACTCAGAAACACATTTTCGCAGGAAGAAAACAAGAAAAAGGTCATAAACCAGTCTAAAAGTCAAAGGCTTCGCCGTTGGCGCCCCCAGCATGCGAATGTCACAAATCATCTTGTGAAGTTCAAGCTTCTCCTCCGAACATTACGAAGCTGCATTTCCTCACAAATTAAATTTTCATTTCCAATTGCTGTGGCAGCAGAGATGCGGGCAAATGATGGATGGTACTGAATAACACGCATACGGGACACGGGAGCTTAGCAGCCTTGGTCCTGATCAGTCTGATCTCCCAGCCTATCTGACTGACCGTGGCATCAGATATATATGATAACTTAATGTTTCATGGAGATTTCACTGTACTGGATCCTGTAGGAGTCATGACCTTCCTATTATGCTTCCTAAGAATCATGTGACTTATTCTCCTCATCTTTATCTCACACTAGAGATAGAACAGAACCCGTCTTCTGGGTTGGCATCTCACGGACTCTTTCCAGTCTCTTCTAAAGTGGCAGATTTGGCAAGATCTGGTGGATAGGTCCACAACCATACACATATAGGCAGCACTAACTGGACTTGATGAACTACCAAAAATAAAAACCAGTTTAGGGAACATGAAGTTAGAGGGAATTCTGTTGAGAGACACTTGTGGGTGAGTTTGAGGTGGGAAAAGGAAGAGGATATGATGATGTTTTCTTGTATACATATGTGAAATTCTCAAAGACAAAGGAAAAATAATGCTAAAAAGTAAAATGTCTTTCACAGATTAATAGTCTGTGATAAAGCTTCCCCATGGTTAAACACACGCACATGCACAGGCCTAGACAATGTATTCCCCTAGCCAAGATTCCTCGTCCATAACACTAACGTTAAAACATAAAAAGGGAACAAATCATACTGCATTGATTGGATATGAGTTTCCTAATAATCCACTTTCTGGAACTTTCTTTTCAATGCCACTATTGATAACACACCAAACAAGATTTTTACAGAAAAAAAAATTTAGGACCCCAGTTACATTTGCATTTTGATATCCAACAAAATTGGTCACAAATCCTTTTTCCAAATGGGCTATATCAATGCTTAAAAACATCTTCTGAGTCTAAGGTGCCAACAGTGAGAATGTGGTATGGGGTGAGATCTTGTGAGGGTGCATTTAGGGGATCAAAAGAGCAGGTGAAGGAAGGCAGGGCAGTAAGAGGCAGACCCCTCAACTGGAACTGTTTGCAGGTATTCAATTGTAAGGTGGCTCAGTCTTACCATGCCACCACCTACCTTGAGGGGTGGTGGCACCATGTCAAACAGGGTAAAGCCGATATCAGGAGAAGGTAATCAGACCACTGCAGTCAAACGTGCTCTGTATCCTTGGGAATTGCAGCGGTTCCTTCAGCACGCCCTACCCACGGATGGCCAGAAAGAGCAAATGTCACCAGAGAACTCAATTACACCTGAATTTCAAGAAAAAAAAAAAGACACGTGGAAGCCCTTGTCAAGAGTACAAAATCCCATACAGATGATAAGCAACCATCACATCCCTGAACAACCCACTTACATAGCAACTCAGTGGGAAATAGGAGTAACCATGGATTCAGAAACTCACCATTAGAGGTCTCTTCTTCCCATAACTGGATTTTATTTGAGAAGTCATTGCCCCTCTATTCCCTGATCCATTAAGTACAGGAGTTACAAAAGTTAATTATAAGGTCTCTGCCTTACCTCAAAGTTCCTTAAAGTATGAGGTTACACACCATAAAAATAAGAGCCAGACTAGATAATTTGAACAAAATTATGTGGCTTATTGCAGCAGAAGAAAAAGGAATAATAATAGTTGTGTACCTGTGTCTCAGCCATGAATCTGGTGCCCCCATAAACTTTCATTTCTATTTTAAGTCAGAACCAGCTGAATTCTTTCCAGTTATTACCAGCCATTACGAGAATTGGCTGTTTTTAAGCAAGAACTAATGACTAAACATTCATGTTGCAATTTTTGTCTAGAAATATTTTCCTTGAGATTTGAAAGCAATGTCTCCTAGAAAGAGAGTCTTAAACACCACCAGCAATTCCTGGATTTAGGAGATGAATGCACACATGGATTCTCCCTGGAGTTCTCTTTCCTGAAACAGGCTTTCTTTGGTGGATGTTGGAAAGCAGCGTCTTTTGGACAGAAAGGACGCTGGAGTGCCTAGTGCGGCTCAAGCTTTCACAAAGACTCCCTCATTCTTCCAATCTCATGATGCAGGGTAGCAAGCACAAATTAGCCATTCACAAAACCCATGTTCTCTTCTTCTCAGCCCATGTCTAGGCTGTGTGAACGTGACTACTCCCTCATAAGCATGACCTAGTGACTGGAAACATGTCCATGCAATGTGAGAAGGTGCAACATCTTCCTTACACCATCTCCTGTAGTCTGAATTCCTGCAGCTACCTGGAAACCTGGTGTGAAAAGGCTGATATTTTAAAATCATCTTATAGAAAGGGGCTACCCACTAAGCACGGACATACCTTCACAATCTGAATGTACAGAAAATAAAATTTTATTGTGTTAAACCCTCAAGACTGGAGTTTATCTTTGATAACAATGAGTCTCACCATGGCTAGTACTCAAATTTGGTGCTAATATCACCATCCCCAGTTTATACAGGAGTGGCCAGGGATTCAGAGAGATCAAAGGCTTTACTTTATTGTCAACATGGTTGAATTAAATTCAATGCAAGACCTTCTACCTCTGAGTCCTGTGACTTTTCTCAAATAATACTGTTGTTCACCCCAAATCCTTGATTTTCAGAAGATTATATGTGTTTTGCATACCACTTGAAGACTTTATTTCATAAATGGAACATTTCCAGACCCATCCCAGAATCTCATGCAGGGATAAGAGACAAGTCTATGGATTCATATCTGGGCAAGAGCTACCAGACAACTTCGGTTCTGTCCCCATTTTAATAAATCCATTTGAAAACCAATGCGGCTCTTAATCCCAGGATTTGCAATTCTAACGTTTTTCTCTGGGGTAAGCTCTAGAGGAAATTCCCTTCAGTTTCAAGTAAGTGTTGCTTTCCTGACCATTGTTAACAATGGAAAAGGACAGGTGCTTATAGAAGTCATTCTTTAAACCAGTTTGGGGGACTTTGCCACAACAGCTGCAGTAAGCCCATCTGGACACATCTGGCAGTGCTCTGAGGAGAGGGTGAGACCCAGTGTAAGATCATGGATGCGGAGAGGGATCACTATGAAGAAAAGATAGAGGGAGTGTACAACGAAAGACTTGAAAGACCCCCTGTTGCCACGTAGGAAGGCAGAACAGCTCTTCCTGCTTCATTACACATGTGAGGTCATATCTGGCAACAGTGATAGACAACTTGACAGGCAATGATTGGCACCATTAGCCAAAAGAAGACAAACTGCTCTGGTGGAAGGTTTTAAAGGACATTTCCTTATAGTGAAATGGTCTTCTCTACCCCGTCCAATATGTATGTTACTGCCAGTTCTTACAGATTTTTTTTGCATGTTCATATGAGGCTTTGGTTTATTAAAAAAGGATATTGTTAAGCATCTCAGGCTGTCCTCAAACCCACATTTTCCTGCAGTAGCCTCCTGTGTGCTAGGATTACAAGAAGAGGCTGAAATGCACAATCATTTGAAAAAAATGCCTCTTGAGGGTTCAGTGAGAGCTCAGCAGGTAAATGGACTTGCGTCCAAGCCTGACAACCTGAGTTCCATTGTTGGAGCTCACACAGTGGAGGGAAAGAGATAGCACGATAGAGACAAGCTATTCTCAGAGCTCCATACATACACTGTGGCATGCACATGCACACACATGTGTCTATGCACAGGGACAAATAAATAAACTAGCTAAATAAATAAATAAATACTTAAAGTGCTTAGTGGAAGAAAAGTAGCATAGAATTTCCAATCCAAATAATTAAGCCACATTTTATGTCTCACTACGACATTCATTTGAAGGGTGGAACTGTTGGGTGAAGCTGTTAGTTCATCCCCAGCTTCCCAAACCATGAAATAATCACTAAGAAACTATATTATTTGTAATATTATTTGACCAATAGCTTAAGCATATTGCTAGCTAGCCCTTAGATCCTAAACTAACCCATCTCCATTAATCTATGTATCACCACAAGGTCATGACCTACTAGTAAAGTTTCAGTGGGCTCTAGAGGCAGCAGCTACATGGCTTCTTTCTAATTCTNTATTGTGTTAAGCCAGTGACCAAAAGCAGCTTCTTTAATAACCAATGGTACACAGAGGGGAATCCCACATCACCTCCCCTTTTCTGTATAAATAAAAAGGAAGGTTTTAACATTACATATTTTTTAAAAAGGTATCAAGAAAGAATTATAGTTACAATATTTATATCTACTTTATCCTTTATCAAACAAAGGAAAACTAGAATTATAATTATACATCCTTCAACTCCATCAAAAATTCCAGAAGGATATAATACCTAAGTTGACAGGAAGTAAATTGTAAGCAACTTCCAAAACTCTAGAAATGACAGAAACATCTCACTGCCTAAACAGTCACTCAAAGTTCTTCTGTAACATTGGGGCATCCATCTTCAGGCTACAGGCCCACAGTATCTGGCAGACTTTTCCATGAAGCAGGATATTTCAAAAACAGTTCTAGCTATATTGGCAGTTGGTCCATCACTTTCTTCTGTGTCCTATAGAATGTCTGGCAGACTCTTTGATGAAACAGGAACCCCGAAGGACTGTCTCACCTTCTTTAGGCAGCTTCAGCAGTCATTTTTTTGTGGGCCCTGCAAGTCCAGTCAAATAGTACAGGCAAGAGCAGTTTCTTGCCCAAATGTCTAACAAACTCCATGAAGAGTCTCTTCAATGCCCACCTTCCTCTTGAAGTAGATTGGTGCTGCCAGAAGCAAATGTGTCTCATCATCATGAAAAGTCCTAAGTTCTTAAAACGTTTTAAAAGCAATATTCCATAGGTGTTTGGAAAGCTTGACGATTATCTATCTAACTGAAAAAAATAGATGACTACCTATTAACTTATATTTTGTAATTATAAATTACATTTTCAAATGAGCTGCACAAACACAATACCTTAATCAAGAGAATATACATGTGTCATGTACATATGACAAAATTGATCTTAAGTCTATCAATAAACCAAGATCCATACCAAGATTTATAGCATATCCCCTTTTAAATATTAAAAAAAAGTATAAACAATTGTTTAAGGAATTTGGGCATAGTTCTCTCCAAACTGGTTCTTGCTTTTTGGGGGAGGGGGTTGAAGTATTTTGGGGGGATGTTCACTGTGACCTTTCAAGGGGTCTTGGTCCATCAAACCACATTACTCTTGAAGGAATCCATAGGTTCTCATCTTCCATGACAACAAAAGTAGAACTTCTTTTCCAAAACAGGATATCCTTAGACCCAAAATTTGAAGTCAAGATAACTTTAAAACATTTGTTGGTTTAGCTTAGTAGCCCATATTATAAAATGTCTCTCCATGTTAAGTCCTTCACAGTCAAATAATTTAAAGAAAATACAATATTATACATAACCCAGACTCTGTGTATATCGCATCTTTACGTGACTTATTTTTCTTTATTCCTTTACTTTTTCTATAAGTTTACTCTGTCTCTTTAAAGACTTTGTTTTAATTTTTTAAAAAACTTCTTTTTACAACCACTCTATATCTTCTTCTCTCTCCCAAGTCTACGTACATTTGTTTTTAAACACACTGTGATTCATTTAGAGGTCTTTTTCATCTGAATTTGTCTTTATTATGTATCTGTAATCCTTTTCTGTACAGGAGCACCTCTTAAAATGCTAAGTGCCATGGCTAGAACTAAGGCTGCTTTGCCTTTTGGCTCTGCCCAATCCAACATGGCAGAGGTCCATTCAACCACCTCTGCGAGCTGTGCACACCGCCCCAGTTCCAGGTATACAACTGGTCCATGTTGCTCCATGAAGCAGTTTGTAACACACTGCTCACAAACCCCATTTAAATGCTCTGTAGCCAGACTTCCCAAGAGAGTCAGAGCCATTTGTGCTGGTGAAGCAGGAAGCTATCATTTTTAAAGAAGCTGTGCAGTTTTTACTGTACCTCCCTTGCAAATAGAGCCTGTCTGAAAAAATATTGTTACCAAGAAGCTGCACTTGGATCCCATTTTGTGGCTTTAGAAGCCTTTTTAAAAAAAAAAAAGCTTTCTTAGACTTTATGTGGAAACTCTTGCCCCATGCACACCAATCTATTGCAGGAGGCTGCTTGTCCCCCTGAAAAATCTCTGATAGGAGTAAATGGCTCAAATAATCCAACATTTCAGAGGACTTCTGTTGGAGTTTTCTCTGAGTTCTATATCCAGAACAGCCTCAAGACTGCTGGTTGAGATAATCAAGACTCACAGAATATTCCAGTTAAGACTTGATCATAATTCTAAATTTTCTTTAGGTCCCCATAATATTATCAGCACCCCCAATCAGCAGGATGTAGCCTAGAAAACTATGCCTACACTCTCAAAAAATGGATTATGGATGTTTGTCTTTGTTTAGAATGATTGTTACAAGTTGCTATGGATAATGGTCAGGAAAAAAAATGCTAAGCAAAGGAGGTTAGATTCCGAGTTCTTGTTTTGAAAAAAAGAGGGGAGGGAAGTGCTGTGGGACAATAGTCTTGTACCCTGTAAAGATTTGTCACTTGTATGAGTTTAATAAAATGCTGATTTGTTGTGGGAGAATTATCTGTATTCTGTCATCATGTATCTTAATAAAACGCTGATTGGCCAGGCAGGAAGTAGAGACAGGGAGATGAGAACAGGAGAATGCTGGAAAGGAGGAAGCCCATTCCTCCCACTNTATGGAGATCTCTGTGTGATTTTCTTTGGGGCTTGCCGGTTGTGGGGTATTGGGCAGGACAGAAAACCCAACAAGCCGGCCCTCATGTTACACTGATTGGCCAGTAGCCAGGCAGAAAGTATAGGCGGGGTGACCAGAACAAGAGAATTCTGGGAAGAGGAAAGGCTCAGTCCTCAATTGTCACCCAGATGCAGAGAAAGCAAGATGAGAATGCTTCACTGATAAAGGTACCAAGGTACATGGCTAACACAGGCAAGAATTATATGTTCATTTAGGATGTAAGAATTATTTAATAAGAAGCCTGAGCTAATTGGCCAAACCAGTTTATAATTAACATAGACCTCTCTGTGTTTCCTTGGAACTAAACAGCTGTGGGACCAGGCTGGACAGAAATCTCCATCAACATGGTAACAATAGAACGTGTATCAATAGATAAATCCTCCTCTAGATCAGAGTAATGGCCTGTATTTCTTCCCCACACCAGCATCACTAACAGAATTTCAGCAATCTCATCATCTTTTTCGTTTATTCTTGTAAGAAAACATACAGCTACTTGGTTTTAATAGCTGTACCTAAGCTAATATATTCTGCTACTCAATTATAATTGTTTTATAATGTGAAATGTATCGTGTCAATCACACCTAGTTGATAGATCAGACTACACTCTAACCAAAAATCCCTCTGGAAATACCCATCAGGCAACTCCATTCAAAACCACACATTCTATAACAGAGATTGAAAGCCAGGGCGATAGTAAGAAAAGATTCTAGATTCACGAAACAAAGTATAAAGTCTTTCCTGAAAATATTTATGTTTCTAAACATGGGTAGAATTTTTCTGAAAATCCAAAGAGTTTTTACCAAGGTCAAGGTCATAACAGCAGAGCCAACCCTGTCTTCCCTATGGGTAGTTCCAGAGTCCACTCTAAAACTCCTATCCTTTGGCCAACTCCCTATATGTTCCTTTGACTCTTAGAATTTTATGTCTCTTGCATTTAAAGTCAAAAATTCTAGAGGTAGCACATGCCCTCGGTAATTGCCACAGTTTTAAAATAAGCAAGTACCGAATAAGAAAAACAGAGTAATATCACCATATTTGTGATGCCACTTCAAAAACATTCATATGCAATGTTATATAAAGCCTTTGAAAGTAAACTAGGAAGTTTGTGGAGGTAACATACAGTAGAGAGGAAAGTCTAGCAATGACTCTACAACACTGAACTATAAGCTTCCTAAGGCCCAGGAATCCTATTTGTCTTTACTGTTGAAAAACTGACCTTGGAAGGACATTAGCCTTGGTTGAACAAAAGGCAGAGGGGAGAGATGGGTGAAATTGAGTTCTGAATTTGGCAAAAAAAGAAGATAAAGGCCAGGGTGGATCAGCATGAGATGATGAAAAGTGACCAAAAGTGGTCAGTGTGGTCAGTGCCACAGTAGTGTGAATGTACTGAGTGCCACCATAACTTGAGTGTACCAAGCGCCACAGTACCTTGTGTGTACTGAGTGCCACCATAGTGTGAGTGTACTGAATGTCACAGTAGCGTGAGTGTATTGAATGCCACAGTAGCATGTGTGTACTGAGTGCCACCATAGTGTGAGTGTACTGACTGCCACAGTAGCGTGTGTGTACTGAGTGCCAACAAAGCATGAGTCTACCAAGTGCCACCGTAGCATGAGTAGTGTGTGTGTACTGAGTGCCACCATAGTGTGAGCGTATCAAATGCCACAGGATGTCACTTAAAAGTATTTAATGTGTTGACATTCATGCTATGTGTATTTTACCACATAAAATTTTTATCACATATCTTATAACCAGAGTATAAATGACCTCTATGTCCCCAAACTTGCAATAAAGTCTTTAAGACAGGCAAGTGCACAAGTGCCTTAGGAAGTAGATTTACTGAAAATCAAAGGAAGGAAGTGCTGTCAAACATCTGGATGGGGGTAGTCTAAACAGAAACAGACAGAAAGCAGGAAAGCACCCCACAAAGTCATGGAACCCTTCTAACATAGACTGTTGAAGCCACAGATAAGGGAAACAAGACATTATCCCCCAACCTGTCTTCATAGTCTCCATAGCTTCTGGAGAAGCCATGCTTTAAAAAAAAATAGAAAAGCAAAACACCTCCATCCCCAACAAGACACAGCTCACTGAATTTCTGTATCAAAGGACAGATGGTCCCCTTGAGACCTGAGTTGCACATATTATATTAGTTTATTCCTGAAAGCAGAGGCAGGAGATGCTATAGCACTGCTTCTGGTTCCCAAGTGAGCTAAGGACTGAGGAGGTAAGCAGACTCCCACAGACCAGCAAAAGCTGCAAATTCCACAGTGATGGAATGCTGGATAGAAATTGCATTTCTTGGCCTTAGGCTAAGAATCATCACATCTCTATCTTTAAGACTGTTCTCCAAGACAAACTTAAAATTTACTATGTAATATGGCAAAGGATGGAGAGAACTCTCAAAGCCCTAGTGTAAATTATATAGTGTTATAGTAGCAAAAGCAATAATAATAATTCCCCAAATAGAAACGGAGATCAGCAACAGCTTGGCAAGATTGCTGCAATATACTTGGGTGTTCACAGTACAACAAATGGCCCAAACAAAACACTGTCATGTCAGAATATAACACGTATCCCAATATGTATTATGAATATAATGCTCTTACTTATTGGCATTGATTAGTCACATAAATAAAAAGAGAAACCATCTATTCATTGGAACCTAGAAAGCAGAAAAGCAAATACATACATACATACATACATACATACATACATACATACATACATAAAATAAAAATAAAAAAAAAGAAAATGGTCTATCAGCCTCTGAATTTTCCAAATCATGTGTGAAGTGAGTAAGAGAAATGGTATTTGAGAATCACATCAACCGAATCAGAAAGGGCCATTTAGCACCACCATCCCCTCTCCCCACACACATACCCAGTGATCTGTAATTTAGAACAAACCGGGGCATTTTGGAAAGTCTGAGCAATTCTTTTTAAAAGAGGGGACATGGAATGAGCATGCAGGAAAAGCCATGTCTTGCTTTAGTGAAAGATGCGTGTGTCAGAGCCAACATTGCTTTGATAAAGGGGACCTTGGAAGAAGAGTCAGCAGAGGGAGACATTGAAAATACTGCATCTATATAGAAATCATCTATACGTTCTGCCTCTGAAAAGCCATTGGTAAAATAAGAAAAACACTTTACACTGACGACAGAGAATGATACGTGGAGCCTCCCCACAGCAGCTCTCGCTAGGAGAAAAGGCATCTGCCACTTCCGGCGCTTGCCCCGCATCTGTCTCTGTTTGTCTAATGATGCTCCATTTCTGTGTATGTTGGAGCAATTCTGAAGGGAATACATTGAGATGTGCTACTGGACACACCAGACAAGAAAGGCAAGCGCAGGCGCACTGGTAGCCGTCTCTCACACTGCCATGAAAGGCAAAGGGACTGGCACATGGACTTCCCACCCATCCAGACAGCTTGGTTACTGCAGGAAAGAGCAAGAAGCGAGGTTGTGAGAGTTGAAACAAACCCATACTGGAGCTGTATTGTTGTGTACCTCAAAGGTAGAGTATTTGGCTAACTTACCCAAGGGTCCTGTTTCAGTCTTTAGTACCACACAAGCACAAAAGAAAAATTATTAAGAAATAGAACAATGTTCCTGAAGCTTTTCGTAATTCTCTCCTGCCAGATATACCCAATATCATTGACTCATCATGTCTGGGACCACAGATTTGTTCCAGAGAGCAAGGGGAGGTTACAGTTAGAGTTGGTCCTTTGGATGCAGTGTCTCTCGAGGCCTAGAATCAAGGATGCTTCCTTCTTCATTCTCCCTCCAGCCCAGCCGATCATAGAGGGATCATTTCAAAGGTTCCCACCGTGCTCTTTTGATTAAGAAAGCATGAACTCTGGTCCTCCACTCTATTGCTTGCTTTACCGGGAAACTTTCTGAACTCCTTTGCTTCCTCAACAGCTTATTTTTTGCTTCCATGGAAGCCATTCTGTGGGCCCCTCAAATTTTCAGGGAATTATAGAGATCAAATCAGTTGTCAAATCTCATGGTGCTTCACCACAGCCCCCTATTTACCCACACTCTACCAACAAGAAAACACAATGTGATCTCCAGCTTGTCTGGGGATGCAATCACTACACCTGCTCTCTGTGCTCATAAAGGGAAAAAGTCAGAACCTGATCAGTGAAGAATTATTCATAAATAACAAAACCCCCACAAATAAAGAAGTCAGCTGAGGCATGTGGTTGCAAGGCCAACGAATGCAAGTTTATTGAGAACTACACAGAGCGACAAGCTCCCTCTTTCAGAGACACAAAAGCAGAAGCCAGGAAATACAGCGGCAGGGGGAAGGTGTGGGCTTTTGGCAATAGAGCCTCCGGAGGTGTCACGAGCCTCAGACTGGACTGAGGGTGGCAAAGGCTTCGGAAGCATCAAGAAGCATACACAGCACCAAAAATCAAACCTTAAAGTCATCTTAGTGCTGGTAAGAAAGATTTTAGGGCGTCAAAGGCAGCCTGTGCGTAGCTAGCCGCCAGCAGCTGGGCAGTCAATAACGGTCAGAGGTGAAGTACTCAAGCAGCGTACTGGAAGATCCTGGAAACACAGCTGGTAGAGCAGGGAGACTCAGCTGGCTCACTGGCTCCTAAGCATTTAGCAAGTTCTTCGGCAGCTGGACACACAGGACTGCTGGTATGTCCTGGTGACCCCACAGGTTGGTTGGCAGATGGTGGAGATGCCGCCCACTGGTTGGCAGACAGTAGAGATGCCTCCTACTGGTTGGCAGGTGGTTGAGATGCCTCCCACCGGTTGGCAAGAGCTGGAAATGCCTCCCAGGGACTGACAGCCACTGGACACAAAGGTGAGTGGCCGGCTACAGGGAGTTGAGCAGGGATTGGAGACACAGGTAGTCTGTCGATTGCAAGTTACCTGGACAGGAGTGGAGATACAAGAAGTTCTCTGGTAGCATGTTGGCTGGCAGGCAGAGGGCTCACAGCACGACTCCTGACAATGGTCCAGGAGCCAGGAACCAGTTTGGAAGGAACTGGGCAAGTAGATGCCACTCAGGCAGTCTGCCTCACGGGTTGAAGTTGTGGCAACTGGGCCTGCTGAGACAGTGTAACGTCCTCCGACTGGCCTGGAAGAGCAATTTCTTGTGGAGCAGTTGAAAGACATGATGGCAGAGAGAGGCTGCTGTGTTTCCTTGAAGTTAGCTGAATTGTGAATGCCACTTCGAGTTCCTGGGCTTTTATATATCCTTGCTCATGGGTGGGGCCCCGATGCTGGTTGCCTTGGCTTCTTTGGCTCACACCACCTAGCCTTAGAACATCTTGTGAATCTACAAGTTAATTGTCTCTTGAGAAGCCTTCTCCCTCGTAAAGGCCGTTTAGTAGTTTGGTAACTAAATCATAAGTCTCCTGCACTGTACTTAGTCCGGGTTAAGAATGCTGGTTGACAGCTTCAAAGCTATTGGTCATCCTGACCCACACTTTATCCCCCACTTATCTTCTTGCATCCGATGAGTGTCCATCCAGCCACAACTCCAAACATGTCACTGTCCTGCCATCACACTCTCCCTTCTGGCAAGGACTGATTACAAGCTCTCGTCCTGCTTAGTTTGTCACTGGCACTTAATATGCTTTAAACATAACTTAATCAGTCATTCTTCCACAGCTAACGGGGCTTCTCATAAGGGGAGTTGCTCATTCAAAATCCTTCATGATAGCAATGATAAGACGGGCCAAGGAAAAGGACACAAAGATTTATCCAAATCAGGAGGTGATCCTCAGCATTCCTCAGTGGACCAATGCAGGAAGTCTAGAGGCATGGGAGAAGGCACTTGTATCCTTTCTATTCCATCAAGACAGAAAGCTAGATGCTAATTAAGTGGAACTACATTCGCCACCAAGACCCTTTTGAAATAAATTGGGTGAGAATTATCCCTAAAAGTTTTACTCTACTAAAAATGGATAACAGTTACTCATGAGCCTCATTAGGATGCCAGGAGAAAGGCTTCATTAATTTTAAAATTATTATAATGTTAATTTAAAAGGCTACAATGTCTTCCTCCCATTTTGCTCAATGTATCTGAAACATATTTATTTTCACACAAGTACTTATAGATAGGATGTATTTTAATCAGGAATAAAGACTCCTCAAGGTCATTGTCTTTATCACAGATAAGGATAGGCAAGGGTGGGAGGATCAGATGATTAATCAATGCTTGGTAATAAATGAGTATATGAAGAGGTCTCTATAATATTTCATTATGCCTTTTCTGCTTGGGAAACCATACAGATGTTCTTCTCCTTTTTTTCATCTCAGTACGATACAGTCAGCTCTGAGCAAGAAAACTGCTTCTTTGAGTCCATCTCTCCACAGATCACCTGCCTGCTTTGGCTAACAAAATAAATCCCCCCAACACAGCTCAAGTGACCAGAGGTATTTCTACCTCAAACATCTGTAAAAGCTGACCAGTTTGTGATCTGGCTAACAAAGGGGACAATGGTGGACTGCCATATATTTGAGGGCTGCAGGCAGGGCCACAAAGAGAAACTCATCAGAAGTGCCCTCAAGGAGCATCATTCATCTCATTGGAAGCTAATGATACACTCAAGCGAGAGGATGCTGGGCTGTGGTCTGCATTAGAAATCCCAAGGATCAGCTTCAGTGACTCGAAGAATGTTCTCAGGAGCGGGGAGGAGGGATGAAGTCAATGAGGTGACTGTTTTCCGCAGTGCTGTCACAATGCTCTTTCCACCACTGAGAACGTCCCGGGTGGTGTTTGAAGGTCCAAGTGCCTGGCCAGAGGGATGGGCTCGCTTGTTTTACAATAGATGAGTCGTTTACAGGCTTCTACCAGCTGAGGACTTGTAGGACACGAGGAAGGAGAACTCAGAGGAGCAACTGGGAAAAGGATGAAGGCAGGAGACTCTGCCAGTACCCATCACCACATGCCTGGAATGACAGAGATTCCGAGAGAGAGAGTGAGAGAGAGAGAGAGAGAGGGAG
>LOEQ01005887.1:15016-26429 GCA_001685075.1 Bramus lutescens | reverse complement strand
CTCTCTCTCTCTCTCTCACACACACACACACACACACACACACACACACTAATATTGTTCTTTTTTTATTTTTAGACTTTAAGGAGAAAACTTAGTGGCTCTACAATCCATTCCATTCCATATATATGTGGCTATTCCTGAGGCTATTTCTGTTTGGTGTTAAAATTAACCATCAAGAGAGGCCAATGGGTTGGCTATGCAGATAAAAACACCTGCCACCAACCCTGATAACCTGAGTTTAATCCCTAGGACACACATGGAAGAAGGAGAGAACTGACTCCCACAAGCTGTTCTCTGACTTCCACAAGCATACTGCAGCACACATATGTGCTGCATGCATACACATGCATGGACACACACACAAATAAATACAGTAAATCAAATCCATCTACATAAATATATTCATACTTGCATTTTAATACACGATTATCACAATGGAATTAGTCATCTTAACGCTAGGAATCTCAAAATATTTATGTTCTCATGCTCAATGGGATCTGATAGACAATGTGTACTGCTTAGTAAGTAAAGAAACTGGGAAGTTTATTGCAAAACCTTCCTGAGTATAAGAATATTTCCAAGTCATTTTCTTTTCTCTGTAAGGGGCCGCATATCTGACTGGTGGACAAGGAATAGACACAGGATAAACAGCTACTTCGGAGTCCTGGAAGACCCTGAGATGACGAGTTTGTAGCAAAAACAGAAGGCACTACCTGCGATCAGTCTACAGCCTGGCACCATGCCCTCCCTTCCACACACATAAATTTAACTCAGACTAGAGGAGGCAACCTTAGAGTCAAAGATTAATACTTGTTAAGAGACAGAAAGGAAGAATTCATCCAAAACTATTAAGATGGGGACAGGGGACCAGGCATGCTGTAATCCTAGCACTCAAGAGGCAGAAACCAGGGGAACACTGAAAGTTTAAGACCAGCCTGATCTACATAGAACAATCCAAGCCAACCAGAGCTATCGTGAGACCCTATCTCAAACAACAGCGGGTATAGAATCTTGTCAATGAGATGTTTTCAGTGAGGAAGGGAGACTGATCTTACCTCCTCGAACAACTCAAGCAATGGGAATTTACAGGTGAGGAGCACTGCATGGAGAACTACCGAGAAGAGACTCCAGAGCTCCTGGAATCTAAGCATCAAACCAAGGTCTACTCTGTACTGAAGGCTTCATGGCCAGGCTGTGGAGCGAGCAGGTGGCTGCCCAGAACTGCACAGCTTTGGGATTGACCTGACTGGGGCAATGAAAATGAAGAAAGAACTGAGACATGGACACAAGGCTGAAATCAGGAGGGTCATGTGCTTTGGTGGAGATACACAGGCAACCCAGAAACTCGGGGCATTCATTATTTACAACTGAACAAGGAGGTGAGTTTATTGCACATCACTGTATGGGAGGCAGGTTACCTAACTTCTCAGAGGGTATCCGTAGGAGAGTAGTGCCAGTCTGTAGTCATCTGGGAGGAAGATGTCATCAGTGCATTCTGCACACACTCACAACATTTGTATCAGACCACTGGAAAGTCTTACCATTCCCCCTGGAACTGGCCTGGAGAAAGCCTTGACATTCCCAAGGGTCTGAGGCACTGGGGTCCTTGACAGGAGCTTGGTCACATCAGCCTTATGGCAACAATACGTATTCACTCAGGACGTCATCACTGTTCCACAGGAAGTGCGGTGTATAAGCGTTGGGAGCTAATGAGCACCCCTGAAGATGATGTTGAGATTTGGGCTTTTTCCTCTCTCTCTCTCTCTCTCTCTCTCTTCACTCTCTAGATACCAAATGTGAATGGGCCTCCTCCATTGCATGCTCCCACCACGGAGTCCTATGTCACCACAGGCCCAAAACAAGGAGGCCAAGAGACCAGGGACTGAGTCTTTCAAAACTGAGCCAGAATAAATCTTTCCTCCTAGTGAGATGTTCTCTCTCATAGTAAGGTAAAACCAACTAATGCAACTACTATATTACTTTTCTTGCTGCTGTGATAAAATACCCAACTAAAGCAACTTAAGGTACATTAACTCATCCTGACCCTAATTTAAGGCGTGAGATAACAGGCCCTGAAGAATTACATAGTAAGGGGCACCCTCATAGCCTTCCTCATGTTGGGAACACAATGGTTCTGTTTTTATTAGTCGCATAGATTTATGTGAGAGCTAGCTTTTCCTCTGAAAAGCTGCATATCATTTGGATATCTTAAATTACATGAATTTATGAGTTAGAGTTTGGAGTGTATTTCTCATTTCCATGTGCTGATATAGGAAGCCCGATTTGTTTGATGGAAGGTAATAAATATATTTCCACCGGAGAAATTAGTAAATTCTTAACACTTCTATACCAAATTCAGTAGTGACTTTCTTTGGCCACTGCTTTAATTACTCTTCTATTGCTCTGGCAAATACTATGACCAAGGGTGAGAGATGGGAAGTTCATTTCAGCGTTTCTAACGGGAGGATTAATAAGGGCAGGGGAGGCGTGGCTGCAGGGAGCTAGAGCAGGGAGCTGAGAGATCACGTTTTCAACAACAAACAGGAAGCAAAGACAGGGAACTGGAAGTAGGGGACACTAAGACATCTCAAAGTGCACCCTAAGAATGTTCTTCCTTTAGCAAGTCTACACCACCTTGCACACAGTGCTACCAACTGGGGACCGAGTGTTCAAATACCTAGGCCTGCTGGGGACATTGGTCATTCAAACACACAGTCACTGAACTAGTCTGTGCTCAGTTTGTTCCTTTAGTCCGATCAGATGTTTTGATTATTTATCAGATGTGGTTTATAGGGTACACTTTGTAGAGATAAATAAATGAAAGCCGATTGGATTTCTATAACTCTTCATTATTCCTGACTCTATAGCAAAGTTACAGTAATTATTGCTATTTCCAACCAAAAGAACTATAAATTTTAAAAATGTGTGTATTCAGGCAGTGAAACAGACTTCATTCGGACTTGTCTCCTTTCTGTGGCAGCGTGTGAAGTTTCCGGTCTGTGGTCTGTTTTGTTTCTACAATCCAGGCTGAGACAGAATCCTAAAACCCTGCTGCAGTGCCATTTTCAGACCCTTCTGCCTTTTCTTTCTCTTTGAGACTGAAACATGGTATTAGGTACCGCCGTTCAGATGAAGGCATCCTCACAACAGTGGGTACCTCTCATGCAATTTCTCTCTTAATCAGTGCCAAGGCTGAATTACCAGCCCCTGGGGCTGAGGTGCTTCAGTGTCCACAGAATACTTCAGTCTCCCCACCCACTGGGAATTCTATGCGATGCTAGGAACATAAAATCTTTTCTGCCGTTGTATAAAGGAAAACAAAAGCTTTCTGCAAGTGTCTTCCTTTTGTGTGGCAGAAATGTGCCCTGTTCTCCCTCTTTTCAATCTGGGTTGTCAGGTGGAATAAACAAAGCTAACGAAACAACTTTTTCTGGAAGAGTCTGTTTCAGCCCCAACTTAATGTTTGTGCGATTTGAATAGGCAGTTAAGCAAATGGTAAAATCATTTATTATTAGAATGTTGTGAAAAGGCATCCAGAAAGGAAACATAGGAAAAGACAAGCTGCTTTCCTGTTTCTGAATGGAGGTTTTGTCTGATGGCTCATTGTGTACCACAATAACTAAAGTAGCGATGTTTTCCTCTCTGTTACTCCCATGGCCAAACCTACCAGGGAAGAGTTGTCTTTCTCCAGGCTTTCTTGCCTTAGCCTACTTCTGCCTCCCTGATACTGCTGAAATTGTTCTGGCCAAAGCCTCCAGTAACTTCTGTTTGTTTACCTCATTTCATAAACAGTAAAGCACATAAAAATAAAATAAACAAATCCTAACAAAGGAAACAGTGTGTAACTACAAGTCAGGACAAGAAACGGAACATAGTGGGAATGCCCATGCTGGAGTTTCTTTGACGATGTGTGCCATATTTCATGAATGGTTTCACATGTCTGCCACACCAGAGAGCACTTGGCTTATCTCTCTGGCAATCCCGTGGTAAGATGCTTCTCTGCCCTTGCATGCAACAATGATTCGTTCATTTTCATGGCAATTCATGCTGGCCTTGTAAGACTAAGGCACAACTCATATTACTATCGGTGGATATTTAGGTAGTTCCTAAGAAATGATGCTGTTATATAGATTCTTATACAGTCTATAAGGGACTGGGGGACAATAAAGAATAAAATTACAAGACCAAGGAGACCTGTGTGCTAGCATGTACCTGTGTGCTAGCATGTACCTGTGTGCTAGCATGTGCTTACATTTGATAACTTCAGCCATTTGATGCTTACATGGGATCTCTCACAGTGACTTTAAGGTGTCTTAAGATAGGAATGTTATCCACACTCTTATGGCCATTTGGATACATTCTTTTTCGAATGAGCACTTAAATTGCTTGTATTATGTTTATTGTCATTCAGTTTTAAGTGTTTTCATAAGTTATTTGGGTGTATATTTACTTCCCAAAAGCACATATTCTGGCCACGTATTCTGGCCAAGATTTCAAAATTGTGAATGTCTATAAATATAAATATACATATATATATATGTATATGCATGTATATCTAGAGAGAGAGATGCATAAATATATATATGTATGTATGCATGTATATATATAAAACTCCATTCCTTCACAATATGGTATTTCAATAAAAGTGTATATTACAGAATGATTAAATAAAGCTCATTAATATATCCATTACTTCACATACTCATTTTTTGTATTAAAGGCTTTCCTGTTGTCAAGTTGAAAATTTACACAACACTATTATCTCAGTCTCCAAGCTATGTAATACATGTCTAAAATAACCTAAATGAATGTCAAAACTCTAAATGAATCTTTGCAACTTTCCATCAACATCTTCCCAGGCACTGCTCCTCTGGCCTCTGGTACCCGCTGTTCTCCTCACTACCTAGAGTCTACAATTAATTGAGATCATGTGGTACTTGTCCTTTTATGCCTGGCTTCTTCCATGTAACACAATGCCCTCAGGTTTATCTATACTTGTACCACATCTCTTACTTGGATATTTTCTTATTTTTATTACATTATTCATTCCCATTGTTTTAATTTTCCTGTATTCTTAATAGACTTATACATTCTATGTTCCCTCCTCACTTACGCCCCAGAACTTTGCTCCTTTATACACAGTTGTACAGCTGCATTTAAATCACTCCAGGCCATTATGGCAACAGAGATGTGGTGGTGAAGAAGCTTGGTGCATGGCAAGGGAAGTGTGTGGCAAAGGTTGGTCACATCACAGTGGGTCAAGAACCAGGAAGTGAAAGGAGGAGACAAGGATAGCATGCCCCCAAGTAGAAACCCCACCTTCAGTGGTCTACTTCGGCCTGTTGGGGTCAACCCTAAGGCTTCACAGTATCCTGAACTAGAATCACTAAGTGGAGACCAAGTAAGCAATCACTTGACTCTACAGGAGGCATGTCATACTCAAACCATTACAACAGCTCTTTACATTAAGACATCTTTAAGGTTCAATGTTGCCCTTATGGATGCTCCTTCAACAAATGAGTCTGCTTCTACAAGTCCCACCGAGTGGGTGGTTTCAGGACCCTTTTAGCATATAGGTAATAATTTTAATGATCTAAAGATGGCTCCGTTTAGATATCCCATCATCCCTTCTGAACAGCTGTACCTGTCAAGCTCCCTCTCAATTCGCCCTCTCATTCCAACTAAACCAATCTGTAGTGGTCCAGGCCACAGTCAAAGACAGGGAGAGCAGACAGAGATAAAAATGATGGAAAACCACTTTCAACTGGCCAAGAGTTCATGAACTCAAAAGTTAGAGAACATTCAAATGTCTAAGACGAGGACAGGTCTCTAAAGGATGGAGCAGGGCCTTCACTTGGTGCTGATTAGCAGACTGGGAAGAAAGCTGCCTCGTGGAGCAAGCGCTGTGCTTTTCAGCCTGTACACATCATCCCACACCCAGATAGGCCACTCGCCACCATTTCAACTGAAAAGCTATTCTGGGAAATGATTCCACATGATTCTTCCTAGAGTGTGTTTGTCATGTAACACCAAATAGTCACACTCCAAAGTATCTATTAATACCGGTTTTATCAACTCCAAACTTCTTGAATTAATTTTTAGGGCTGGTTATTACCTGTTACCATTGACCTAAGACCTAACACTGTCGTCATACAGCAGCAACTCCCTTCAAATAACTTGTGTTGGTTAGTCTTACATCAACTCACAGAAGCTAGAGTCGTTTGGGAAAAAGAACTCTCAAGTAGGAAAGCCTGCTTGTATTTGGGCATTTTTCTTGATTGATTTTTGAGGGAGGACCCAACTCTCTGGAGGGGATGCAACCCTGAGCTGGTACCATAGATGGGATAAAGAATCAGGCTGAGAAAGCCATGAGGAACAAGCAAGTACACAGTGTGCTTCCTTGACTCCCGACCCAGTCCTTTCCTCTGGGTTCCTGCCTTGCTTCTCTCCGTAGACCATGACCCAGGATATTTAAGTCAAATAAATCCTTTCCCTTGAAGTTGCTTTTTGGCCATAGTGCTTTATCACAGCAACAGAAACAACGAAGACATACCTCATCTTTCCCACTTGTAGGTCACTCCTGCTGGTGTCAAGCATGGAAGGGTCTCTATTTCTCCTCTATTCTTTGATACGTCTTTAGCATCCTCAGGGTCAAGTGCAAACTTTACTTTTCCCATGAGCCTCTGTGTATATATGTTTGTAAAGTTTGTTGACTCAAAATATATGCTATGATTCATTTTTAGAACAGGTAAAATCACATTTAAGAAGTTCTCATTTAAAAGAAATCTACTCCTTGTCAAGATTTTGCATCTATTCTCAGCAACAGTTCAGTTCAAGCCACACTTAGAATAGCAAAGCATATAAATTTTACATTAGAAGGAATGAGAATATACAGGTTTTACTTCAGATGTTATATTAAATGTCTGTTTTGAGACCTTGTGCACACATACTACTGGGACTTGTCGCCATTTAAGCGACTACCTATAAAAATGAGGGTCGGGAAGATTTAGAATGCAACTTGGATTGCACAATATATGTACTAATAAGTAAAACTAAGGATTTCTCTATTTAAAAAAAATTACTAAACAAAGGAAAATACTAGAACACAGTCTAGTGGAGTGTGTTACACAGGACATTGGAATAGGCAAAGACTCTGGATATGAACTCAAAAGCACAAGCAATAAAAGCAAAGTGTGGCAAATGAGAATCATTCTGTCAAGACTACAAACTTCTGTAGAGCAAAAGAAACAACTGACACACTAGAAAAACAATGTATAGAATTATCATAAGTATATGTAAAGTATTTATCTAACAAGAACCATATATCCAGAATAGATAAGCAACTCAGCATATCAACATACACCCCCACACAAGTACCACACATAATCCAGATAAACTGGACAAATGACCTAAATAAATACTTCTTCAGAGAAGACAGAGAAAGCTGGGGGGTACAGCTCACAGTGACTTTCTGGCAATAATGGAGCCCTCCATTTGATTTCCAGCACCACAGAAAACAAAAGCAGCTATAAATTTTTTTAAGTATATAAAAACTGCTCAGTGTCACTAATTGCCAGGAGAAAATCATTCCGAAATTCTAGTAAGAGATCAGCTCAGCTCACTACGGGATGACCATTATCTGAAAAAGCAAAGAGAATCAAAAAGATGGATGGCCTAGCAGATAGCAGCGCCTGCTGCCAAGCCTGACAGCCTGAGCTCAATTCCTGGGAGTTCCATGGTAGAAGGAGAGAAGTGACATCTGCATGGTGTCGTCCTCTGACCTCACTGGCTGTCCATGGCATGTGCACACACACACGTGCTCATGCACACACATTCAGACACATACACACACCAACAAAATAAATAGGGTGTAATTTTCTTAAAGACAAAAAGGAAAAGAGTAATAAATGCTAGGCAGAGTGTAGAGAAGGATAACTCTCATACATTTTAGGTAATAATGTAAGTTAGTACAACCATTATGGAAAATAATAGGCCAGTCACTGAAAAATCTAGAAATAGATCTGTCAAGGGTTCTAGCATGCCTACTACTGGATATACATGGAAAGAAGGTGAAATTAGTATATCAAAGAAAAGTTTATGCTTGATATGTATACATCACTGTGCTTAGTAGTCACATATATAGAATATACTGAGGTGCTTATAACTGATAAATGGACAAATGAATAGATGGTGTATATCATTCAGCCATAGCAATGAAGGAAATTTATTATGCATAGCCACATAGATGGACTAGAAAAACACCACATTAACTGAAATAAGTCAAACACAGAAAGACAGAGGCCTAAACTGAGGCATGCAGCTCAGGTCAAGAGCACTTGCCTAGCATGTATGGAGCCCTGGGCTCAGTTCTCAACCTGGCAAAATAAAAAGACAACTATTTCATGTCGTCCCTTACATGTGAAAGCTAATCATTTGATCTCAATGAAGTAGGCAATAGAACAGTGGCTGCCAGAGCCCAGCAAGAGTGGAATGTGAGTACAGCAGATCACAGCAGGACAAGAAGAATAATTTCTAGTTTTCTATAGTACACTTATCTATAGCTGGCTACATTTAACTGTATGTTTCAAAGGAAGGATAGCTAATATAATATATGCATACAGAAATATCACACTTTGATCCCTAAATAGATGCATTTTTACCTTGAACAAATTGAATATATACATAATAAATCTAAAATTCTTAGGAGAAACTCATGTCACGTGATCAAATCTCAATCTAATTCATGGCTCGCACATCCAAAGGAAGAGAGATATTTTTCAGTGAAAAGACTGCCCAGATGAAAGTAGAGAAAGCTGGTCTGGAAGGCTGATCTGGCAAAAAGAGAATATTGTGGTGAAAACTTTGCAGCAGGAATGCCTTGCGGATCCAGAACCTGGAGATCAGGGTGTAAAAGTCACCAGAAAGCTGCATGTGGTAAGAGGAAACTACTCCCAGTGACCACAGGGAAGGCTCGGTGTGTCTGGGGGTCACGCCAACACTTGCTGTCTCATTCCTAACCTGGAGGTAAAATCGGCTATGCCAGCAGCAGCTTCCCTGGCTTCTAAAGCAACAGTGCCCTAAGTGGTTAGAAACACAAATTCTTTGCCCTTTTCTTCCCTTCCCTGGAACCGGTGAGTGGGAGAGCACTCAGGTGAAGCCCATCTGTCTGTTTCAGAGAGCTCCCTAGGCAAATCTGTGGGGCTGGAAAAGCATGGCTTTGCCAATTGTGGAAACCCAACTTCTCCAGAGAATCGGGTCAACAGCACACAGCACTCACCCGGCAGCAATTCGCGGGCCCATTGGGTATCTGGCTTAAGCTGACCTCACCTACCAAAGACGAGATTTCTTTCGTGTTCCTCAAAAAAAAAAAAAAAGTCCAGCATTTATCTGAAATTGACTCAACAAGATAGAGAATGGACTTAAAAGGCAGTGAGTGTTTTGAGGGGCTGAAAGCAGACAGAGCCTGGTGTGTGCAGTGATGCTGTTGAACCATGATACCATTAGGTATCAAAGCCTAATGCCTGCCCTGTCCATAAGTAAACTTCTTTACTCTCTGAGGCTATGCAATGAGGATTTTCTGGAAACTTCCCCCCCACTGATGCTGGCCATCGCCTTACCATTTTGTAATGCTGTTGCTTCTGCCAAGAATCATGATGTCAAGAGCCCAACCTCAAATGCACTGACTAGCAAAGAAAACCCAGTAGGTATGAAAACTAAAGCCACAGACTCAACTCTCCAAAAACCCAATGTGAACTGGACGAAACTGGTGAAGCCTCCCAATTCCCAACAGTGGAGTCGGAAATGGATTTTGTGAGAAGAAAAGTATAAACTAAGACCGCATAAGCTCAAGCTCCCAGAATGAAGGAGTAGGAGGGCTCACAGTCTCACTCTTAGCTCAGAAAGAAGCTACTGGGATGGACAGCTACAGGGGAGGGGGAGCCAGTTTTCTTTAATGGTGCAGCTCCTGGAAGGTTGATCCCCCTCTGCGGAAGGTCATACATCCAAGAACATACAGGCAGCATCAACTGTCGGTGATGGCTTTAAAAACATGGGAAAGGTCACATGGTTGATTAGAGAAGGAAAAAAGAGTGGATCTGGGAGGCTAGGGGAGTCAGGAATAAATATAATCAAAATACATTGTGTTTTCAAAGAACTAATAAAAATACAATTTAGACACATATAAAAAAAAACCTAGCACTGAGCACTGCCCTCCTAGAGTAGAAAATACTAGATCTGTCCATTTTTTGGCAGTCACTTGAAATCCTCATTTTCCCTTGACATGGTATTAAATTCCATCCTCATGAAAACACTTATGCAAGGCTTAAAAATCCTCCTCACTAATTCCTCGACCCCCAAACACTTGCAGGTAGAAAGTAAAGCACACTTCTAGAGGGAACAATAGATATCTGTGCAGGTGTAGATGGGCTGAACGCATGCCCCACTACTGTGTCAGGTTACACCCTCTCAATACCACCTCAAGAGGCAAATGGCCTCCTTGGCCAAATAATGATGCGATGCATACAGTGGCCTAAGAGCGTGTTCATGTGCAAATGACATCAAGGGAATCAGAAGTAGCCTTGAAAGGAATGTGTGTTTCCCAAATTCCAGAGACATCTTCAGCTTCTCTGTGCCTAAGGCAAAAGGGGGAAAATTAACAGCAATGTTTTGTGAAAGCAAAGTACTAAATTTATTTGATCTGTCTTGAAATCATAATAAGCATCAAAAAAGGATAATTGCACCGTTTATGTTTGTCAGCATTAATGAGACAATTTAGGATTAAAAGCCCCGATATGAACACAAAAGGATTGCTCCTTTTGCATAATCAACCAAAACATTGCTTTCATGATTGAGTCTCTTATCTGCTCACCTGATGGTGGAGGTGTGACATTCTGAGATTTGCTTCAGGCACGGCTAAAGAAAAACTGCAAGAGAGACCTGGGCTTTGACATGAGCAGAGCGGACAGATGTGAAGTCTCCCTGCACACCGGACAGATGTGAAGTCTCCCTGCACACCGTGGGGGAAGGATTGCTCTTCTGACCTCTAACATCCTCCAGGGGACAAACTTAGCTTTGTCTCTAGTTGGCAATGATGCAAGATTGGTGAAAGCCACGTGGCAGGTGCACATGGAGACCATGCTGGCCAAGAGCAGGATGAAAGCATTAGTGGCTGCAAAAAGTCCACCAGACCTAGGCTGGGAAGTAACATCAAGGCAATCTTAGAAAATGAGTACTGCAAATTGCCCATGAATTATCCTAGTCTATGAAAATCTGGGCAGTAAATTAAGGAATGCTCTTAATACAATGGGACAAGCAGTGTTCAATGCTCCAGAAGTTATCTCCCAAGAGACAATACATTCATCTACAGCCTGTCAAGGAGCTATTGAATAAGGGTGCCTGCGTAGGCTTAATGTGT
>LOEQ01005887.1:0-15002 GCA_001685075.1 Bramus lutescens | reverse complement strand
AAAAAAAATTCCTATGGGGTGTCAATAGGGCCCTTAAAGGAACCACCTCCTAGGCACAGTCTGAACCATGCTACTGCAGAGAGAACACAGGCCCCTGTGTCTGGCGTTCATTGCCAGTCCCCTCCCTGGGTTTGTCTAGCACACTGCTGTTATTTCTTGTTTAGTCTATTCACAGCAGTTGCCCAGATTTCCCAACTATAAGATAAGAGTTTCAACTCGTGGATTCTTCAGTGCCCTATGGCTCTACAATCATTTGCTTTCACATCTGAAGACCTTAAAAAAAGATGCTTTGGGGTTGTTTCTTAGATCTGATAATCTTTAGACTTGACCTGAACCTGTAAGAAAAATAAACTCCAATCAACAGTAAATTCAACAGACACAATCTCCAGTTTTGTTAGTAACTCTGCGGATGCTCTAGAAAAATAAAAAATGTGCCACACAGAAAGGGTGAGATGGATTGTCCCCATTTGTCCCCAAGCTTTCACTGAACTTGACTGTAGTCAAGACCAGGCTTTTCTGTTTGACCTTGAATAGAAATAAGATCAGGCACTAAGCAGGTGTCAGCCCTGGCACACACTGGAGGTGCTCAGCTTCCAGGAACTGAATGTGCCCACCACCTCCAGGGCTCACATAGACACAGTCAAGGTGGCCTCCCCCATCTTCAAAAATAAACACGCACCACTGTCCTGAAAGAGGGTGCATTCCTAGTGTTGTATGGTACAGGGCCTCATCTAGAACGAGACAAGCAATAATTAGGGCATGAAATCTAGATAGCAACGTTCTACAAATGCCACTGCAGCCATAGAAGGGCTCTCACAGTGAGCGAGAATCTGCCTTTTCCATGCCTGGAGCAGCCAACTCTCCTGGTTGTGCAGATTCCACACTTGCATGACCTTGTCTCCTTCTAGTTTATGCCTCAGGCTCCACATTGGTCTCATCCTGGGCCAGGTCTTGGTGCTGTCACATGAACTAGTATATTTCCCTCTGAGGACAACAGTGTAATTCTTTTGCAGAAGCAATGCAATATAAAATGCACCTGAAAAAAAAACTGCACCTGAGTCAAGATAGTACAGAGTCTAGATCAGGATATCCTCCCTGAACCTGGACCTGCAGCCATTCAGTTTTGGGTTCTTACTTATAACAAGCTCATGCAACGTGAATCTGCGTGGTGCACCAGGCTGTAGTGATCTGTAGTCCCTTCTCCCAGCAAAGTCTGCCCTTGGGTTTAGGGACAATATTTAGAGGTTGATTATAATTAGGTTGAGAGAGGAATTTTATAAGCTCAGGGATCTTTTTTTTTAAAAAAAAAAAAGAGGGAAAATTGGATAGATAATAATGGTATTTGTGAGTTATTGTTTATAGATAATTACATTGGCATAGATTTTTGTATATGGATACAAAGTTAAACTATATTGAATATTGTGTTCAAGACTTGAGCCCTCAGGTCTCACTTCCAACTCTCACCACCATTTCTGCTTCCTGCTACCGTGCTCTCTCAGCTCTTGTGGACCCTTAACCCTGTGGAGCCATAAGCCCAATTAAACACTTTCTTCTATAAGTTGTCTTGTCCATGATGTTTCATCACAGCAAGAGAAAAGTAAGTAATGCACGGAGCTTTTGTTAATGCAAATATATTTTTTCAAATCCTAAAATAATAACTGTGTAATGTGCACATGCACACAAAACAAAAATCACTTGAGAGGCATCTTGAAAACATATATTCCTCCCAAGTGAGAGCTGCAATTGTCATCATAAAGCACCAGAGACTGTCGTAGGCTTTAAAAATGTGTTTTCCTACAGCTATGGAATTTGGGGGTCAAAGTTCAGTTTCTTTGCAGGCTCTTAAACTAGCAAATGGCTGTATCCTCCTGCATCCACACAACTTTTCATGCATCTCTGTCCTGATCCCTTCTTATAAGGACACCAGTCACACTAGATTAGAGTCTACTTAACAGTCTCATTTGAGTGTAATCGCCTCTAAAACACACACACACACATTTATTTTTATTTTACTTATGTGAATGTATGCCTGCTTGTCTGTACATGTGCTGTGTGCAGGAAGTTCTGCAGAGGCCAGAAGACAGATGGCATAAGATCTCCTAGAGCTGGAGTTATAAACTGCCCAGTGTGGGTGCTGAAAATCAAATCTGGGTCATTCATAAGAGCAGTAAGAACTCTCTTCCTTGCCTTGTATGTGTATGTGTCTGTCTGTTGGGGAGGGGTATTTTAATTCTTTGAGGATTTCAATGCTTACGTTGTATTTCAATCATTTAGTCCCCCTACTCCCCTTCGTAGCTCATCCCAGATTTTCTTCAATGTCCCCTTTGTAACTTCATTGTCTCCTTATTTTAAACAACTCATGTTTCCAAGTAGCCCGGATTCTCATGTGGGTAGAGGTCCAGTGGAGCATGGTCAATCTGCCAAGGACTACACCCCTAAAGAAAACTGATTCTCCCTTCCTTAGCAGCCAGTGACTGTCAATAGCTCCTCAGCTAGAGGTGCCAATTTATGCACCCCTCCTCGTCAGTGCTGGAATGCTGACTGGCTTGATCTTGTAGAGGTCTTGCTCAGACAACCATAGCTGCTATGAATTCATGCAGTGGTCCTGTCATGTCCGGTCCTCCCAAACCTGTGGATCTTAAGTCTTCCTGGCCCCTCTTCCACCACCTTTCCTGAGCCTTGTGGGGAGGGATGTGACAGAGCATCAAAGTGTATCCTAAGTACAAATCTCTATACTCATAGATTAGCCCAGCTCTGAAGCCTTATCAGAGAAGTGTTTTCATAGGGTGGAGCATGTTTGACACAGAGACTCATGACTGGTCCCAGTGTGGAGAACAAATGTCAGTAGAGTGTGTGGCCATGAGTGGGAACTCTTTCATATCTTTTTAGGGGTCTCATTTCCCAAATAACCACATTTTGAGAGTGTGAGGCGAGGACTTCACTATAGGAGATTTATGGAGATACAGATTCAGTCTCCAGCATCTTCAGGTGATCTCCATCTTAAATCTGTATCTGTGATAAGGTCAAGGACCTATCATAGACTTCTTTTTGGTTGTTTTCCACAGGCCCCTGCACATCTGACTCCACAGGACAGTGTGGGAGGAACTGGACTGAACAACTACGTAGGCTCTTTCTTTCATCAAGAGAGAATATATAACTTGCTTCTGAATTTAAATCTGTGACAGAGAGAAGGGGAATGAGAAAAACATGAAGAAAACAAGAGGAACCATGCTTTCAATCCATTTGACGGCGAGCCGCCCTTTTTACAGGAGAACCAGCAGATCCTTTGAGTGACTAAGAAGGAGCTAAGAAAATGGAAGTCTCTGTGGGATTCATCACAATACCTTCCAGGAGGCATTTGAGCCATACTCACCTCTCAAGAGCCACATGTGAACAGCCAAAAATCTCAGGAGAAGGCAACATACCTGGCTCCTGTCCAGCAGTCAATCAAACACACAACCAGTAGCAACATGCCCTCGAGTTCCAGCCAGAGTTCTTGGAGTCTGCACAGGAATTCAAGAAAACACCTTCCCGGGAGGCTCCCCAGATCCTGCCCTTCCAGATTGGCTGCAGATTGCCAAGGCAGCACTTTCTCCAGCTGGCAGGAGCCCAAACCAGGAAACAGATCACCACCCCAAAGGCAATTTCACCGTGGAAGCTTTGGAACAGAAGCAGTGAATTCATCAGGGTTTTAAAGGCACCAGTCCTTGCGGCTGTCCACAACAGGATGAAGTCTAAACACTTCTGCTTTTTTTCTCCCCTGTCAAGCTTATCTCCTCACCCCACAGCATTCTTCCAACAGTGCCTTTTACTCGAATGAAAGCATTTTACGCGGAACTCCAAAAACCCAGAAACAACAATCATTTCTGATTTCAGGCCTGGTCTGTTTTGATCAGATTAAAAGAAAAAATATTTATTTTGATAAGGGCAATCAGAGGCAAAACCAAAAACAAGCCAAATACTATTTCTGATTAAAAAACATGAGATATTAAGATGTGCCCCATGATAAAATTTAGTGCCCGGATCAAGAGGTGTCCTCAAAGGGGCTTTGTTTTCCCAGTGCAATCAGTGTCCACACAGATAAGGACAAAAAAATATTTCAGCACTTTTCTCAAGGCTGTGTGGAAAAAGAGCCAAACTTCCCCACTGACAGTGTTGGCTCAGCAGGGAGACAATCCTCTTCAAGGATATCGATATTTCATAAGCCCCAGACAATAGCAGGAGACATAAATATGACTTCTGAGAGGCTCCTGTGACCAGCTTTCTGTCACCGAGACAGGACGCCTCAGAGAGACAAGTTAGAGGACAAAGAAAGGATTTGAGGGGTAACTGTGGTACAGAGGACTTACCAAGCCTGTTAAAGGCCTGGGACTCCATACCCACACCAGAAGAAAACAACAGAAAATGAAAACCAGTAGAGTGGTTTCATAGGCTCTGACCCTGGTCTGCTAGGCCTGGGCCTTGAGGTCTCTGGGACAACAGATAATGGTGGTGGGGAACACAGAGCTGGCAGAGCTGCTCACCTCAGGAGTGACGAGGAGCAAGGGCCGAGGAACAGGCTAGATCCTGAGGCAGTTCCCTTTGTAAATTTGATGCAACCTAGAATCACCACGAAGAGATTTTGATGAGGCAGGGTCTAGATCAGGCTGGTCTGTGGGCATGCCTGTGAGGGTTTGTCTGTCTTCATTACCTTACCTTAGACCAGCCTAAAAGTGGGTGGCATCATGTCCAGGTTTAGGGCCTTGAAGTGGGTGTGTAAGTGTGAAAAACGGTAGCTGAGCACTAAAGACACACAAGTTCTTGTCTCTCTGTTCTTGACTGAGGGTGGGATGGGACTAGCTGCATCAAGACTGCCAAACAAACCCTTTCCTGGCTAAACTGTGTTTTCGTTAGTGTCCATTAATCATTCAAGGACCCACCCTCAATGATCTAACTTCCTTCTACTTGGTAGCTCCTTTTAAATTCACCACTGTCTCGCAATACTGTCATAGGCTGCTAAACACACCTTCAACCCCCCCCAAATTTTTACAATAAACAAAAGGGTAAAATGTAATTATTTAGCCACCCTTAAGGCTGCACTTCCGGGTCCTAAGGCAGGCACATATGGGCGGACCCTTGGGAACAGGGCCCGCATGACCCACATGCGCTCATGCATGGTTACCTCCAACCACGACTCAACTAGCCTGTGTGTGCATGCATGGGTCGCCTGCCATCTGCATCATCAGCGTCTGACGTGCTCACGCAAAACCCCTGTGTGCATGTGCAAGGCGTAGGGTGGCCCAACATCAGCGTCTGACTTAGGCACGTCCCCCCTTCCCTGCACGTGTGCTAGGAAGCCTTTAAAAGATGGATGCACCATCTTTACACCCTCTCTTCCCCCCTCCCCCACACACCGTTTCCTGGGGCCCCGCATCAAACTGGTCTCAAACACCCCAAGTTGCAAACCCAGAAAACTACTTCAAAAGTTATATATTTTTTCCTCACAGAGCACAGGGAATCATAAATGAACACGTTTACCACTTACGCTAGTAGGGACCTCAGCCTGTCATCAAGTTGCATCAAATTGGAGAAATGCGTGTTATAGGTTTCAAATGCCTTCAAGATGACATTCTTGGCTTCCTGGTCAGTTCTTCTCACCTTTGAAGGCAGTGTGAGATTGTGATGTCTGGAGCAACAGCAGCCATAAGCATGAAATGAAAACATACCACTTCACGCCTGCTGAAGTCAAGGAATAAGAGCCTCTCGGTGCCCTAGCTGATAAACCAGCTCTGAGAGCCGCCTGAATCCAGACGTCTTCTTCACTAGACAATGATGTCTTGTCCTCGAACCAATGGTTCCAAAACTGAGGCAACTGGAACAGCATCAGCAGCTCCTGGGAATTTACTGAAGACTAATCCTTGAGCACCATCCCCATCATCCTGAACTGGAGACTCTGAGGTACAAGCCAGCAAACTGGGCTTCCCCAGCCCCAACAGCCCTGAAGCAAGCTAAAGTTTGAGGACAACTCACATAAGCCGTTGCTTCTTTCATTTGGTGTTGTGTTGGGAGCCTCCCTGACTGAGAGAAGCAGTTGTGTCTCAGTAACTACCACCTCTCTGTCAGCTACTATAATGAATTTTTCCTCTAACAATGTCCATCACTGTGATCTTGCAAGGTTCATTCCCCTTGCATGTAAACATTCAAAGAAAACGTATTCTATTTGCTTCTATCCTGAATACTCTATATTCTTACCACGCCTACCTTGGGCAATGGTATGTGGGGGGAGAGGCAGGTATGTGTGTGCCTGACCATGGCTATATGTCTGTGTGAAACTTGCTGGAGTTTTCCCTCTGAGGGACAAGGCTCACACAGACCATGGATCTCAAAATAAACAAGCAGACAGAAAGCATAGCGTAGCGAGAAGAACCAGACTTTGGCTTAGTTCGTCAAATCAAGGCATGAACGTCAACAGGAAGAGAATGGCCAGATAGACATCAGCCCAAAGATCCTAGAGGTCTTCCATCTCATTTCCAAACTATTCCGATAGCACCCAGCCTCCACATAAGAACTATATTCTTAAAGTGGAATTCTCTTACCTGTAAAATTATTACAACCTGTGCTAATCCACTTGTTCCTGTGGCAATTCTTCAAAAAGTTTTTTCTGTCTGAGATATCAAAATCTGCATTTTCACCTACCCCTCTATGAGGCCCAGTTTATCGTGTGTTGTTGTTTTGCTTCTGTTTTTTTTTTTTCCAATAGAAAAACTATACCATACAGGCAGCTAGCAATCCCAGAAAGAATGCAGCCTTCCCAAAAGAGCTACGGTCTGTGCTGGCAGGCCAGCCCTCTCAAAATCTCATCCTCCACATCTACTGACAAACTATTTAATCCCAGTCACAAGTTCGCAAACAGGAAGGAAGAACAAAGGGAGTCTTCAAACGTCTTAATTCTGTCATGTGTCACAACCCTGCTGTATCTGGACATTTTAAGCTACTGGGATTTATTTTTAATGCGTATGTACTCTCCTTTCCTGTAGGGAGCTTTAATTTTTCCTCTGTTTGAAGGTGGCTTGGTAGAGAACTAATGAAGATAAAAAATTCCCAATCATGCTTATTAGGGAAGACAAAGAAAGTAGATCATGGGTGTTAAACTGAACTTACCCACATTAACAAACTAGAGCATCCTTTGTAATCTCACTGATCAAACCAAATGAAAATATTTTTCTTCCAAATAATCAACATCAGTGGGTATTCATCGCAGTCATCTGAAGCCGAGAAATCTGGCTACCTGAAGACAAAAGCCCAGACCTTCAACAACACAGCACTAAACCTGGAGACGCCATAACTCCTCTGCCACAGTGAGGGATGTGGGTACCGCAAACCCTCGGAAGAACCATGCAGTCAAGACCCAGCCCAGAACCAAGGCATTCCACCCTTCTTCTATCAAAACTCACAGCAAAACACCACACTTTGTCACATCCAGTCCAACTCTGTTCTCAAGGATAAACAAGGTTTCACACGCCATGGAGTCCATTTGGACATCTTTGTGAATAGGACCAAAGCAAGGGAGATCAACACGGTCACAGAGAGCAGCTCTAAGAAAGTGGTTATGTGAAGTTTCGGATGAGAAAGAAGAAGCCCGGAGAAAGCAGGTGGTCTGTCTTCAACCTCTTGTTGTGAAGACACAAAGAAAACCGAGGAGATATATTGGTAAAATGCTTACTGTACAAATCTAAAGACCTGAGTTCAATCCCCAGAACCCACATCAAAAAGTCACCATGTGATGATACAGACAGGTGGATCCCTGCAAGTAATAGGCAAACCAACCTAGCCAAGTTAGTGATCTCCAGACTGAGGAGAGACCCTGTCTCAAAGAGAGAAGAAGAAAAGGAGGATGGGGCATCTGAGGAACACAACTGATTGATGTTCACCTTCTACCTCTGCTCACAGCATGCATACACACACACACACACACACACACTTACAAACTCACAAACAAAATGATGAAGAATTGCTCAATTAATGCTTTCTACCTGCTTATTACAAGCAAATTAGATCTGACTTTATATCATCACTGGGGAAAATACCAGGAAAAGATTTTTGAGAAAGGTGCTGGAGTGGGTATTTTCCCCCTGGCCTTCCGTGCCTGCCACCCTTATTGTTGGAGCTGCCTTTGAAGTATGCAAATCTAATCATCATCATCTTTAAGATATGCCTCATCACCCTTGAAAAAAGAATACCAAGTGTGCTCAATTCATAGGCATTTTATGCATCAGTCATTTTTTTCAGTGCCCTCTGCCTGCCCCCAATCCAATTAGCTGTGTTCATTGGGTGACTGGGTCCAAACAACCTGGTTATAGTGTATGTGGTGTCCAACAGATGTAACTGCCTCCTTGGGCTCAGAATATCTCATGGCACCCCTGTGGGTTTTCATGGGAAGTTCAGACACCTCAGGGTGCATTGTGGAAAATCCAGCCTATAGGGCCTCACACACTAAAGGCCTGACAGGCCAACCCTGCCCAGAAAACCTCCCTCTTCACCTGCCAGGCCTCACACTGCTGTTCTTTTTCATTTTTTAGCTTCAACCATGTTTCCAGGCTCCTTGTCAACGCTGTGCTCTGCATACCTAACCACCTGAGCCTTTGAGTTCCATGGACTTTGCTTATCCCAATATCCTCAATCCCACCAGCAATGTCTTGGAGAGCACCTGACTTCCTTGAGGTCAATTGGTCCCAATTACATGCTGTCCTTGCATTTGGAGACTTTTAAATACACACACATGTAAATGTGTGTGTGTGTGTGTGTGTGTGTGTGTGTGCATTTCCTATATATATCTACACATATTTGCTCAGGAGCATAATCCCTGTGCATAACCAACATTACATCTGCTCGGCTTTTACCGATATCATGCCAACAACCAAGCCTTCTTTTACTAACCATCTACTCAAGTCTACCTCTTGTGGTTTGAATGGAGCCTGTTTTCCATAGGCTCACATGTTTGAACATGTTTGGTCCCTAGGTGGTGGCACTGTTTGCCTGCCCCAGCAACTGTGCTTTCCCTGTCTGTCACCATGTCATCCTTGCTTGCTGCTGTGTCTTCCCCACCACGATGGACTGTGTCCCCATAAAACTATGAGCCAAAGGAGTTGATGCAACATTCAACATCTAATGCTCCAGCTTAACTATGCCCCATTGGTGACACCCCTCAAAATCACAAACCCCATTTTGTCATCTTCAGAATGTTCCTTCCAGGTCCTAATATCTTATGGACCCTTATTTTTCATAACTGCATGTCACACAAAAGCATACTACTTTCTTTAAAAGACACACGGTTTTGTTGGGTTTGGGGGAAAGGAGGTCACCAGGTATCCCAGAAGGGACTCTGTCCCTAACTCTCATTATACCCTCCACACCCATTAGTAGAGAGAACCTGTATGTCCTAGAATTCACACTGTGAAGCCCTTAGTGGAATGGCTGTCCATCCACATGTTGAAGCAGATGGCAGCCATGGGGAAGAAGGCAGAGGATTGAGCTGCAGTGCAACCCAGCAGATCATGGCGTTTCCTCAATCCCTCAAGCCTAAATCTCCCTCCTTCCTGAGCTCACATTGCTTCTCAAATTCTATCACTTGGGAACCTCAAACCCCATTGGTTTAGTGGCAGCTGTTTGCAGGGAATTGCCTCATCTGAAAACCCTTTCTTAGGCTTATTTTTTACCATCGGTAGACAACAAGAACTTCAGCTAAGTGATCTGAAATTAGCGTTTTAAAGATTACTTGAGTCAGACAAATAGCGCCTCGTGAGAAGACATGTGCAATTTTCCCCTCCGGGGGTTCACTATGCACCTATTGCTCTCTACAACGGAGCATGACACACTCGCGTACCGACTTTCCTGGTTCAGTGATGATTAAAAACTTAAAGTTGATTTAAACAGCAATCAAATGAGAAGAGAAAAACTTCAAAGAGCTTGAGAATCAAAAGCATAATTCAGTATACCTTTTAGTATAATGCCAAGAAGCCCAATATTCTTCAGTGGCCCTGAAGGCACCAGATTTATATAAAACCAAATAATTTATGTGGTTAATAACAGTGTATATGAAGGCACTTGTCATAACAGCATTCGTAAAGATAAAGAAGTAGGGACAGATATCCTTATCATCCAACAATGGAGGAACCAGCAGGTAAATTATAAATATCTGTATATCTGAATGTTCTACAGGCTTTTACCTGGTGTGGCAAGTGCATTTTCAAAACATAATCAGAAAAGTTTTCTGAACAAGGGCAAAGCTGGGCTGCAGCTGAGAAGTTTAACTTGTCTCGGGAATGCACTGCCTGAGATAGGTCAATTAAAATTAGGAAGTGTAAGAAACTAAGCTTCAATTCTTTAGAAAATTAAGTGGTGTGAAGCAACTGTGCTCTCTCAAGAAGGAGATGCACACTGCTGTGATATAGAAGGACCCACCATAAAATGCTTTCTTGAGTTCATACAAGCAAAGTAACGGAAGTTCTACCCCTAAGGAGAAAGTAGGATGCTGTATCAGAGCTGCAATCAAGGGGGCTTTCCCTTGGATACTTGGAAATACTTCAACACTGAAAATAAGCATAAAAGATCATAGACTCTTCAACTACAGTCCAAGACCAGAAACTTGCTTTTCACACAATGTGGGAAAATGTGGAAAGCGCAAGCTGGAATTTATAACCACATGCATGGTTTTACGTGGTTATATATGGTGTTATATGATCCCAAGCACTTCTTCACCTCCCTCTTAGACCCATGTTTCCCTGCCTGAGACAGTTTAACAGCACATATAAACATGGATGAATGCTGATGTCTGTAGCATCTTTTCTCCTAATATGTCATCTTACATTTATTCCTTCCTGGCCCTAAAGGAGTCGGTTTCCTTAGCAACTAACCCACAGTCTATTTCCCCTTTCTAATTGTTAGCATCAAACAATCAAAAGAACAAATAATGAAATGCTGGTGGGGGAGGAGGCCTTACACAATGTAGCTGGGAATGTACATGTATCTTTATGTAAAACAATATCAAGATTTCTCAACACTAAAAACAGCAATTCCACAATTGGGTACCAAAGGAAATTAAAATTCTTATACTAAAGAGATACTTGTATTCTGGTGCTCGTTGAAGCAGCAATCAAAAGAGTTAAAATAAAGACTCAACTCAGATGCCCTTCCGTGGATGAACAAAGTGACGCCTGTGTACGGATGGAACTGGAAAGCACTGTGCTGAGTGAAATAAGCCAGCACAGGAAGAGACTGACTTGTAGATGGCATGGAGGAGTTCTTACTAAAGACTGGGAGGGGGAAATCAGAAGCTCAATGATGGAACCAAAACAAGAGAGAAGAAATTAGTAATACTATGCTTGGGTAAGTACAGGAGGAAAACATCATTTGTGTGTTTCAAAATGACTAGAAGATATGTAAGTTCCAACCCTTAGCAGTGGTTAATGTTTGAAGAGGCATGAACTTACTGCCCCATTTTGATTGCTGTGTGCTGTACAGGATCAGGTTATCATAATGTACCATAAAATGTTCAAATATACTTCTCAAATATATTATGAAATTTAGACACATTTCTTTTTGTTCTAACATTTTGTTCTTTTTTCAGGTACTTTCTAGCTATTTTTAAATATTTTCCATAATTTACTTTACATGCTAACACCACTCCCCAGAACATACCGATATTCTTGTATTAATTAGGAAGGCTAATTCTCAAGGTCGCTGAGCTTTCTCTTTTTAGTGACCGTTTTTACTGTTGGAAGTTGGCCCCAATTCTCTTCTTCAAATGTCCTTTTTTTTTCAGTGTGCTGCCATCATGCTCACTTTAATCCTGGAGATTCTACTTCTTCTTCATATTGTGAAACTGTTGAAAACATTCGCTTTGTATTCTCATTGCAAATATATTAGCTCATGCTAATCCTCTACAATCTACAATCCAGGATATTCTAATCTCCTTTCTTGAAATATCCTCTCTAGATTGTATCCCTGCTTTTTTTTGGGGGGGGGTGTTGCAGGATGTCTTCTTTTCTTTTGCTTGATAATGTGTTGCATGCATATAATTTGATCTGTCACTAGTGAGAGCTTTCTGTTTTGGAAAATGCCTCTCTCCAGGTGACATCTATTTCTAGCAGGAGCTGCACTATCAAATATCACTGGCCTCAGAGTAGCTTACATGTCAGATTCTCTTCTGGGATTCTCAAAAGACAGTGGGTACAGAATCTAAACCCTGAAACTGTGTAACACTGATGTCCAGTTCCAAATTGCCGCACTCCGACATCGGCTTCAGGCCCAGCACAGCCACAGGAGCTCACACACTTAATCACCTCGGCTCAGTGTTCAGCACCCGGGACATCTTCTAGTGCACTGAGGACAGTGTGTACAACACACTACCCCTCACTTCTGAGCATCACATTTTCAGGTAGCACTTCTGTAACCATCTCTTGGGTTTCTCAAAGACTTCACTACCAGTTGCTATGGGAAAGCAGAGGCTACTAAGATCAAGTGGGTACGAAAAATCACCAAGATTTCAGAAATTTACCAAATTTTTAATGCCATGACACCCCCTTTCTTTCCCCTCCAAGGCTCTTTGAGCAGTTTCCATAAAAGAACTCGAGAGTAGCGCTGTTGTCATCGCCTTTCCTCAAACAGGAGACCATGAAACCCTATCAGTTGCTGAAGTTTCCATTTTCTGCAAGTCAGGGCAACTTCTCTCCCTGTAAAGACTTAGCATACAGCATGGGTTTGCTCTGTGAGCAGGAGCAGTGGGAAGGGTTTTGTCTTTCTGCAGGTAATTACAGCTCAGCATGCCTTGCTTCTAACAGCTGACCCCTGCACCAAGCCGATGGCACTTTCTCTCCCTTCTTTCTTTCTTTTTGCAGACAGAGCCTCACTATGTAGTTCTGACTATCCTATAACTCACTGTGTAGACCATGCTGACCACAGAGGTCTGCCTGTCTCTTCCTCCAGAATGATGGGATTAAAGGGGTGCACCACCAAGCCCAGACTATTGGCAGGTCAGTTCCTAAGCACAAAGAGTAAGTTTGGTGCAGAAGTCAGGTTATACCTCCCAGGTGAGAAGTGCATATAACACAAAAATGTCAGGAGAGAACAAAGACTCACTATCTAATAGTATTTAGGCACTATTTGTGACCAAATTATCCTAAAAGATCATTTATCTGAGCTGCAAATTTAACTAATGCCCCATGATTTCTTCTTTCATTTTAATAATCGTATTGAAAGATATATCTTTGACTGCCAAATATATTGGGAGTTGACCAAGTCACCTCAAAATGAACAGAGATACTTCCAAACACTGCAGCATACACATCTGCCTTCTAGGAAAGATGGTTTACAAAGGGAAAGGGTAAAATACACCGTGACCCTGTGATTCTTTGGGTGTGTGTGTGTGTGTGTGTGTGTGCGCGCGCGCGCATGCATGTGTATCTGTGTCTGTGTGTGCATCTCTGTGTCTGTGTGGATCTCTGTGTGTGTGTCTCTCTCTGTGGTTATTCAGCCGTGAACTGAGGTCAAAGTTGGCTGTGTCCATTCTGAATGATGTGCACTGTGCTGACTGAGCCTCTTCAACACTGTAGTCACACCTGTTCTTATACTCGTTGGCAAAGATGGAGAATTCGGAATGAATGCTACCTCAATAATCGCATAATTACACAGTGCCTATCTATTTTCCTTAAGATAAAGTGGAAGGATTGATGTAAATGCATTCTCTGCCTGTCAAAACAAAATTCTACACTATAAGCAATGGTGGTTTTATAAAAACAGTGTATGAGAAGCAATTCATGGGTGCTGTGTCTAACCTGAACTTCATTCCTGGGTAAAGTGTGTCAAATGGATAGCCCACTTAGATTTACTAATGCCATGGAAACTATTTTCCCAAACTGAAGATGTAGATTTCATATACAATGCACTTAATTTACATATACCATGTACTTTTTTAGGAGTACTTAAGATAATAAAGACTTTTTAAAACTTTAAAGATCTGTACTTTTTGCTTTATAAAATACCCAGGAGTTTAAATGTAATTCTCACATGACAATAAAAATTTCACCACAGAGTTATCTATAACTTAGATACCAAGATGGAGACCAAGAAACAATTTCCCACCAGAAATGCTAACTTTTACAATGCCTTAAAAGTGCATCTGTGAACCATCCTTTTGATGTAAGTCTCATGATGTAAACTAAATAGTTCACCATTTTCAATACTGCCTAAACATATTGGTCCAATATATTTTATAAGATCAGCACTTAAAATGAAGACTCACAGTTTACCTTCCCAGATTCATTATGTCATGTCTACACATTTAGTTCGTCATCTGTGTTTATATAGCACTTCGCTCAACAGCTAGCAGACTTAAATTTGTCCATCTGGAGGTCAGACTTTCGGTCTTACTGTCTGACTAGGGCTTGTGTACCTTTAAATAAGCTACATCAAGGTGACATATAACTTAAAACACTATTTCGGTACTGCTTTTATTTAAAATTCAGCCTCGTGGGCACTGTTTTCTAAGCCAACTGTTTGAAGCAGTTTTAGCCTATGTTTGGAGCTTGGGTACTCTATTAACTATTTCCTTCCTGCTGTGGCCAAATATCTAAACACAAACAACTTGAGAAACGGAGGGTTTGTTTCGGTCGCGATTCTCTGACGTAGCAGAGGAGCCACAGTGAGCACGGCATCCATAGTCGGGAAGCAAAGGGGAGTTTCCAGTTCGCCTTTCACTTTCTATCTAGTCTAGAACTCCACTGTGAAATGGTGTCCCATGGGATGAGCGAGTCCTCCCACCTTATCCTAGTTATGGTTATCATTGCTTGATGGAAACATCATGACCAAAACAGCTCGGGGGTGGGGGCAGGAGGTTTATTTGGCTTACACTTCCAAATCATGGTTCATCATCTAAGGAAGTCAGGAGAGGAACTCAAACAGGACAGAAACCTGGAGGCAGAAGCCGATGTAGAGGTCATGAAGAGGTGCTGCTTACTGTTTAATTC
>LOEQ01005886.1:118893-129283 GCA_001685075.1 Bramus lutescens | reverse complement strand
GAGAGAGAGAGACAGAGAGAGAGAGACAGAGAGAGACAGAGAGAGACAGAGAGAAAGGAGAGAGAGAGGAGAGAGAGGAGAGACAGCAAGAGAGAGAGAGGAGAGAGAGAGGAGAGAGACAGAGACAGAGACAGAGAGGAGGGTGACCACTTGGAACTTGATAGCCTATAAAGGAGTTTATCATTGAGAAGAATGATTCTCCCTCCCTCAGCAACTATTAACTGACTATTGCTTTTCCTCAAGGAATGTGGTCTTGTGTGATTTTCCCCCATCTACTTCTAAAATAGATGGAAGGAAGTAACAGGCTAAGTAAAATTTTTTCAATAAACCGCTAACATGATTTATTCTAAAGACGAATAGAGGTTAATGATGTAAGAGTGTTTTATTTCTAAACAGCATACGGATACACAGAAGAATGTATTTCCCTATACTTAAAGAAGTGTCTGTTCCATAAAGAGACAGAGTTACATAAGGTTGATAAGGTTTTTATTTACTTTGTTCCCTTTCTCTTGTCTTTCCCATCTAACTGTGCATCTGAAGGCCTAGGATCGGTTTCCTTTTCAGTGTGTAGACAATTGGAAGAACCTAACAAAAGGGTGATGAGTCAAAGTAGCTGGTGCTTTAAAAGAGAGAAGCAGAAAAGCTTTGGGAACACAGGAAGAAAGTATTAGTCTGTCTAGCAGGTCATGGGGCATGACAAAGACGAGATGCTGTGAGTCCTAGGCTGCAAAGAACAAGCACAAATCCCACACCAGAAAAGACAAACGGGCAAATTCTGTTAGCCATAACCTGTAACAGGATGGAGATACAAAGAGTATTTTGCTTTTTATTTCACAGATATACTAGCACTTATTGCTGATTGCAGCATTGCTCATAATTAAATTACAATCTCAAAACTAAGCAGAAACTACAAATATCATTACCTCCATTTTCACCCATTCCCCTGCAAAGAATGTTTACAATTAAACAACTTGGGGAGGAGACTTAGAAGGAAGTATTGGGGATCTGATTGAAATACAAATTTGAGGGAATCCTTAGAATAAAAATCTGAAAGTCTACATATTATATCTGCTGTGAAATGGCTTGAAGACATTAGAGTGACACTGTTCACTGCCTATGGGAGCACTTTGCTCCCATCCTTCTGAAAATGCTGTGACCTGATCTCATGGGTTTACTATGTTGTCCATTATGAGTTCATTGTATTAACACTACATGGGTGCAGAAGAAGGGAGCAGAGGATAAATATCAAAACACATTCCTCCTTTGGTTACAAGCAGGAAATTTAATGATGTTCTGAAAAACATCCTAGTAAATTGCAAATGAATCTGCACAGTTAAACTGAATACAGGCTGGTAGTGGAATTCTACAACAGTCCTGGTTTCTAGAGATGTTAATCGCATTGACTTTAACTATGTCACAGTGGGTTGGTAGAGGTCACCACTTTCCCTGGGATAGTATGTGAGCATGAAAGGAAGAGATAATGAAGGCATAACACACTTTTAGTTCACAATTTGTTTTGAAGTTTCTTAATTTTTATGAGCATTTACTTTTTAGCTCCCTAGTATTTTCTTGCAGGAAATATAACATAACGTAGAACATACCATGGCTATCAATGTAATCACTATGCGCGCGCGGTGTGTGTGTGTGTGTGTGTGTGTGTGTGTGTGTGTGTGTGTGAATGCCTCAGTATCCTTGGGTTACAATTTCCATAACCTCTCTCAGAGAACAAAACCTGGAATGCTTAAGAGTCTTGTTCCTGTGCATGCCCTCCTGGATGGTTTACAACATGTCTTGATTACTCATAATGCCTAACACTGTAAGTGTTAAGTGATTAAGTGTTGTATGGCTCTGGATGAACAAAAGAATAAAGTCTGTAGAGCTTCAGTCCCTGGCAAGCTCAAAGAACACTTTGCAAACATGGGTGATGGAATAGAGGACATTGAACTCATGGATCATTTGTATTTGATTTAAGGGTACTAGATGGGCTAGAATTTCATGTCTAGCCCAACACCTTTCTCACAATGCAAAAGCAAAGTTCAAGGCCATTGTTAGCTCACTAGTAAGGAAATTAAAAAAATACAGAAGACAGGGCTTTGTGTCATTTCTTAACATTTTCATTTAGATTTAAAGTCACAGCCAATGTATGGGAACAAGCAAAAGGTGGTGCTTTCTTTATAGCTGCTATTCCAGGAGTAAAGGAATTGCAGCAGCTTGCTTTTAAGACAGGATAGTACAGAGTGGCTACAGGAGGTGATAGGCAAACGGAACCTGTGTTCTGCCTCGGAAGCTTCCACTCAGTCAGACTGCACTTTAAGCAGGTCCTGGCCCTGTACTCAGGTCAAAAGCTAAATGCAGCTAATATCATTTGTCCTGACTGCTTTACAAGCTTACTGTGTGGATCTGATTAGACACCGTATACACTGTTTCAAGAGCTGATTCAACATGGACCGATTCAGGGTCACTCAGTAACAAGTTCAGTGCCAAATGCTAGCAGGTTTTATAAAGTTCACAAGTACAGGATAATATTGAAATAGTTTACTACGTTTCCTTATTAAGCAGCAAACTTCATCTTCCTGTAAAAGGCTCCTCTGATAGTATTAAAATGCTTTTCTATCAACTAAATAAGTTTCTTTAGTTGTTACCTAGAGTTTAGAAATATTTATGCAGTTTTAATATAATCTTAACTACCAATTGAAGTATTATTTTATTAAAACTGAATGCATAAAGTATTAAAATGAGACTGTACTTAAAAAATTTTAAAACAGAACAAAAAGGATACCATCTAACTTTATAAGTTAGAAAAGTTTCACTTATATTCAAGGCATTAATTTTTTTAGCTTATTGATTAGAATTTATAAGGTATTCATCAACTTAAAACTTAAAATGTCAAACATAGGGTTTTAAGGAAAATAAAATAGTGGAGAAAATAAAGTAAGAAGAAACATCAAACTAGCCATTTCATCATAACACATAAGCCAACAAATTGGTAAGCAGCAATAAACCACAGAAGGACAGTAAGGCCTTGTCTTCATTTGTCTTTCTAAGGAGTCCCATAAGCAAGTCATTTTAGAGGTAAGAGTGCGCTCTCCTAATTAGAGGTAGGAGTGGACTGACTGCCAACGCTAGCCAGTTAGCAGTATTAGTAGAGACAGTTACGGAATAAGGAAACAGTAGTAAGATGAGAGCAGCAATAACACAGTGGTTATGACTGAGGAAGACAGCAAAACTCTCTCCGGACCTCCTGGAACATGAATGTGTTGGAGGAAAACTGAAAATGCTAATAAGGGTGATTATTAAAGGTGGGCCTGTGGTTTTTTAATGGTGATGACAATAGCTGACATACAGAAAAATAAGAAGATGGAATGTCAGTATCAACTTTTCTTAGCGCCATGAACAATAAATACTATATTGAAATTAACTTCATTTGTGTTAGTATTTTTCTTGTAAGTCGTCACTCTGAAAGCAGGAACATGCACAGTTCATTTGAACTTGAACTATATAAACGTACCAGCGTTCTCTATCATCATAACTTCTAGTCTGGGGAGCCTTCCACATCTCTTACTGACATTTACAATTCAGACACATGGCTGTGATGCTCAGTTGCAAAAAACCCATGGAGTCAGTTAGAAGTGAGCGTAGGGAGCTGGACACAAAAATTAAAAGGACACCAACAACATATGTATTCATTAAGATTGTTACTTTACCTTCCTCCATAAGATACATGCAGAATGACCGACAGGGTCTATGTCTGGGTCAAGTTAATCTGTGAGAAGCAGTTGGGGATCAAGAAAGCCTAAGCAGGGCTGTCCTGCTGAGTATAAACTCCGGCCAAATTTTAGGAAGTACTTTGTTGAAATCATTCTCATTTAAAAGGCCAGAATATGAGTGAATTTCCCCAGCCACAACTGCCTTCTTTCTGAATTCCTCTATTAACAGATTAAGTAAAATGGAATATTTGATATGAATGATTTTAATAGAAATAGGAGACAAGGAATTCTTTGTCCAGAAATAGACTTTTTCAAAGGCTGAGTGCCATGCTCTGAGATTTAGCCTCTTGAGGTGCCAGGCGATGGGATAGTACCTCTGAGATTTCCACCCTAGGCTGGATTGGTTGTGGGTGAGAGAGAACACAGTCCAAAAGAGAAACAGACCTGTGAGCCAAGAGTTAGGATGATGTACTAGTCGTGTATCAATGAGATATTTGCATAAGCTCTTAATTTCCGTGTATTTTTCTGAAAACTGCAGCCATAATATTTTATATATTATAAGGTTACTGTGAGGATTAAATGAAGTATTTGGATGATGAAATTAGCAGCATCTGGTGTATAAGATCTCAAAAATACTATTATTACTATAGTAATTAATACTAATAGCATCCATAAAATGTAACTTCTCCACATTATGTAACACATGTCCCACATTTCGCTGCTCTCCTTAACTCCACCTGCATCTTCGTCAGAAGTGGACCCTCTGACTAGGTCAATGCGTGCATCTTATGCCTTCACATTTCTCTCACTTTCAAGGTGTTTGTTAAGATCTATCACCTAAAAGGTCCCTTTCCTTTCTGTGAATGGTTTGGAACCTTAAAAGTATTGTGGTTACTGCCATAGGTAGGCCAGCCACATGGTCACAAAAGATGGTACCACAAGCATCGAGTGATCTCCTCCCCCTGGATCATTTAAACATCAGCCTCCCAACTCAGGAATTTTAAACAAGAGAAGGTTTAACAGGCAAAATTTTAAATGACCCAAGCAACTTCATGCTTTACACCTCATGGTTTCCATACTGTAATGTGGCCCAGGTGTATGTGCATATGTCCTGCTTTTATTGTTCCAGCTTTTAAATTCTCAATGATGATAGCATTAACCCAGGCAAACCTATAGATTTCCTGCTAGCACTTTTTTCATGAAGAAGTACACCAGAATTCCAAACAAGCAAATGAATCGATGCTGGGACAAATTCAATCACATAAAAGAGGAAGCAAATAAGAGCCTAGGTTTCAGGGAATTTCTAAGTGCAGAGCCTGGAATAAGGTGTATGGCCTGTTAGTATGTTCCTCTGCAGTGCAAGTAGGTCAGACACATTCACAGTCCTTTGTCAAACATTCCCGTGAGAACACAAGCAGTGGTTTCTGATTTGGGAAAGCCAGGCCCGTTCATGGAGTGGGGGCTTACTGGATTTGCAAGAGCAATCTTGCTCCTCAAAGCAAGTATTTTCATACTTTGTTTTCCCCCCACCAAAAGTCCTTTCTTTTCCCTTTGTATTTTACTTTTAAAGTTTATACTTTGACAATAATTCTGTGAATGAAACCCCAATGAATTTCGGCATTACTCAGTAAGGTAGCATTTTCCAAACATTGTCTGTCCAAGTTAGAATACCTAAAATGGAAAGAGAAGGACCTGCTAAAAAATAAGTCAAATATTTTCTACTGTGTAGGTTAAAAACTGAAAGTAGCAGCTGATGAAAATATCTAATCTTTTTTTAAAACTGAATAACTTAGAATCTAGGTAATTCACTCATCATCTCCTGGACCATCAGTGCAAAATCCACTCACACATGATATACAGGCATATGGAAAAGACGTGGCCAGTAATCACTGGCAGGTAATCACTGACATTATACAAAAAATTTTCTTTTTTTAATTAGGACATTAGATAAAATATTTTCAGCCTCATTATCAGTACAGCTGCTGCTCTTCTCTGCTTCCCCGAGGGTTAGAAAGAGTTGAGGTGAAGTTACTCTTTGGCTTGATCCTCATTCTAAAGCAAGGAGGCTGGAGAAAGACAATTCATTCTAAACCAATCTAAGCAATTAATATTTGAAAGACTCATGAAGGGGAGATCTTACCTGAGCTCTTGGATCAGAGAATCCATTGGTACTGTTCACAAAAACAAAAGTGAAGGAGAGAAAGAAGGAAAGGAAAGAAAGAAAGGAAGGAAGAAAGAAAGAAAGATAGGAAAAGAAAAGAAAGAGTCTCAATTGAGTTTATTTTTTAAACCGCTTGACTGAAACTTTTCCCCTACCTAGAGATAACACTAGTGACTGGCTAGGACAGACACCACCTGGCTTCTCACTGAATGGAACGAGTTTTCTTTCACTATGGTTGTTTTGGAAATAAGAAAGCAGACAACACAGCCCCAAAACAGACTCGTTCTAGGTTTGGTACACTGGGTGGTCTTGGCTCCTTGTTGGTGAGACTGTCCAATGAACTGAAGTTAGAGGTATTTTGAAAAAAGTCAGAAATAAGAAAACCTTGATTTTTTTCTCTCGATTAAATGTTTTCTCTCTCTCTCTCTCTCTCTCTCTCTTTCTCTCTTTCTCTCTATCTCCCTTCCTTCCTTCCTTCTTTCTTTCTTTTTTCTTTTTTTTTTTGATTTTCAAGGACAGGGTTTCTCTGAGAAACAGTTGTGGCTGTCCTGGAACTCACTTTGTAGACCAGGCTGGCCTTGATTTCACAGACTTCTACCTGCCTCTGCCTCCCAATTGCTAGGATCAAAGGTGTGCACCACCATTACCCAGTGAGAAACTATTTAAAAGAATTTCAAGATTACCGTTTTTATTTATTTATTATTTATTTATTTTTGTGGTTCTCAGAATAGATCTGGTGGCTCAGGGATTCTATGCAAGCGTCTCCTTGTGTGCCACAACACAGCTCTGTGCATCTATATTTAATACCAGTAAGCAAGCTTCCGGAGGGAAATGTTAACTTCACTAGTAAGTTCTTCAAGCTGATCCCAAACAGTTCCTCCATACGGGAGACAGGAGCAAGCTTCAGCACTGTTAATATCAACAGCCTTTCAAAAGAAAGGGCTTTGAATTTCTGCCTGAAAGGCTGGGAGCTAAAGGAAGTCATGTTGGTAAATACCTGCCTACACAGGGGTAAGCAGCATATGGAGGGAGACAACAGGTGGTTTCCAAATTACTCACGCTTCACGAGAACAGTAGTTCACTTCGCAAAGAACATGTTGGCTCTGTTTAAGGCTGTGTGTGCATTGCCAAAAGTAAAATAAAATAAAATAAACATAAAGACCAAAAATATTTGCAAATTAAAAGAACCACATCTTGAAAGTGTGGTAGAGTGGTATGCTCTGAATGATCCAAATAAAAGACACACAGTAGTCCAATCTCTAAAATCCTGCTATCTAGAGCAAGCACAAGCTTATTCTAATTAAAGAGATAAAAAAAGAAATTGACTATTTTTCTTAAGTATATATCCCATTGAGAAGTTTGCTACACAAAAATTTAAAGCCCTAGAAACACATTATGTCAAATTTAAAGACACAGGATATGATTACTTCAAACATCATTTAAAGTAAAACTAAATGCTAGTACAGGGTAAAAGCTCTGCTTCAGTGGACAAAAGTCCATACTGCATACAGGATTACTTTTGCATTTGGGATGCATCGGTCAATGGCAACAACTGCACACATTTTAACTAAGTCATCCTTGACTGACAGAAAAATACTGGTACTCTGGATTTTGGTAAAATAGGAATTAACTACGTTGACTGCATATGTAAACACACAGCTAATAAGCACACTGCATTTGAGTAGCCATTCTGAACTGTACATCCCAAACCTTCCCAGGAAGACAGGGTCACAGGGCCCAGCTCTCTCCCTCATCGGCATGAACACCAGAGGGGAATGTGAAGGACAGCTCTCCAGGATGTTTTCAGAGCCATGGCAAACTAGTTTTCCACTTAGAATTCAGGGTCACAAAAATATAGCTAATTATAATAAAAGTTATTTTCCTTGAGGGGTGTAATTGCCAGTCAATCCTGTTTTCCAGCTGTTTAGATCATCAAGGGCCTGTTTATATTTCAATAGTACATTACCATCTGTTGGTTACGACAAAAAGAGGGGTAGCCAGCAAGTTGAACCTTCCAAACATTACTTTCTGGAGCTGCCTGGAACTCCCAGCAGGAAGAATCAAAAAACAAATGTTACCGTTTCACTTGAACTAAGTAGGGATTGGGACTACTAAGCTAGACAGCATAAAAATAAAATTCAGCTTGAGCACTAAACTGGCAATCCAGTTTTTGTTCCTGTCACTAGAGAGCATCACTCTTGCTACCCAAAGGTTTCTGTGGAGCATTCCTCACTGACTCTTACTACACACAAGGGACAAGCACAGGCACTCCCATCCTTCACGGTGTGGTAGGCAGTGTCAGGGAGCCTGCTCACTAACTCACCTTCAATTCCTTTTGAGAGAGTATGCAATGATTTATCGTCAACCTCTGTATCCATCTGTAATGTGAACACAAAGTACGGAGATCATTACTTTGTCACTGATCAGACTGTGAAAACATGTAATTAGACATTCTAAAGATCTTTATGAAGAGCAGACTATAGCCTTCCATGGTCCTGCATTCCCTTCTGGCTCTATGAAATCTGGCTGACTGTTTGAGAGTACCACCGAATTTAGGGGCACAACTACAGATGCTGGAAACCAGAGATGCTAACAGCAAGAGTGCAGATGGCCTTGGCCACAAGTGTTTGCTAATGATTTGCATACTTATAGAATTCCAAAGACTGAAAAAGGGTTGTCTCTTCCACAGTGCTTGTGAAATGAGAAGTCCAAAAAGGAAGACAAAAGATCCAGACTTATTTACTGATTTCAAATGCCTTCTTCAGCTTTCTAGATGCTTTCTGAGTATACATTGTCTAAGTTAGGAGAATGCATAATATATAAAAATGCAACCCAAAGACAAATGCTTGTAGTGCCCCCCCCAAAAAAAAATACCATTGGGAGTTATAACTATCAACAGTGAACTACATTTACTCTCGGAATTCGTGAAAAATTACAGTCATGATATCACTCAGATGTAGAAGAAATGTAAAATCCAAGTGAGGTTCATGGAAGTACCAAATTCCCATCATTACTGAATATTTTAAATGCAATCAAACAAATGATCAAAGGGATACAAAGGCATCCAAAGCCTTCTGTTTTCATATACTCTGACCCCAAGACATCTACCCATTTTGCTAGAACCCACAAATAACCTCTCAGTTTAATTCACTTTTGCACATTTTCAGGATTCTTAAATGTAAGTAAGGTGCTTTGCCTGCGGAAAACGAGAGACAGGCAGCAGAAATGCTCTGGGGCTCCTGTCCTTAAAGCCCGACATGAGCCGTGGCAATGTGACTGCCATGGTAATAGGAGCTAGGCTCCANACTCTCAGAGGCTAGGTTGTGATTGAAGGCACTGACTTGCCATGGACTTATAATAGGGGAGCAGGTGTGGCAATGATGGACTTTAATTTCCTTTAATAAACCTTTTATGTGCCACACTTTTACTGCCATTCGACGCTCTCCAAGGTCCTGCACATAATAGGTTCATTACTTTTGATTACTATAGTCTATTGAGACAAACAACTCGAGAACACACTATATATTATGTTCAGTTAAACCAATATAGACTATTTATCCATTGTGCATTTTTTCACCTGCAACACTACAGATGAAATTAACAACAGCTCTCGTAAGCTAAAACTATTAAACCCACCAGAACTCTTTTGTCATTGCTTCATAATAATAAACCAATCGTTGAACTGCGTTTTAAATTAGCAAACAAAAAGTGTTCACGGCTTTGACTGAACAGCAGCCGCTTTGGTCTAAATAAAATGGTTCATTGTTATAAATATTTTAAAAGTACACAATAAGAGAAAACAACAATAAAACAGAGGTGGGTTTTTTCCTGTTGATTTTCTTTCTTTTGAAACCATATGAGTTTCTGGCAGATGCCTAGGATTAAAAGGGCTTGGTTTACTCAGGATGGCAAGTACTGCGTTGTGAAGTCCCCCTCCTCCCTGGAGGATCTCTGCTGCATATAAAGTGGCTCAGCTCATGCAAACGTAGCTCTGTGTGCTACACAAATAACTAGATTAAGGGAGATCAGTAGCATGTGAGGGTTAAAATGATGAAACATCACATATTTCTGAGGAAGCTATTCCCATGGGCAAGAATTCACATAAAGCAAGACTATTATTCAGCAACACAGGTGCTATTAACCTTCCCTAGATACTCTTAAAAATGCCCCCAACATGAAGGATGGTTGAGCTCCATGAGTTTCTTTACCAAAACTGGAACACAGACTGCCAAGAGTTCCAGAAGGCATACAGAAAACTTTCAGAAACAAACTAAAATGTAGTATTCTTTTAAGGAGCTTTGAGGAGTCAGCCATGGATTTGGGCTTTGTGACCACCTTACGTGGCCACCTTTTCACCATAGCCACTGGGGAAATGCATGAACACTCCTTGACTGCTCTTAAAATCTCATCTCATAACTATTTTTCTGAGCTATCTCTCCCTCCCTTCCTCCTTCCTTTTTCCTTCCTTCTTTCCTTCCTTCCTTCCTTCCTTCCTTTTTCCTTCCTTCCTTCCTTCCTTCCT